>CM053787.1:818129862-818427362 GCA_028749045.1 Cupressus sempervirens
AAACTTAAGTATTAGTTTTGGAACTTTGACAGCATGATACAATACATCTCAACTAACAAGGTCCCATTCCCATAAGCCAAATAGTAGGCACAATGCTTTAAATGTATCGTTTGTTATAAAAAAAAAGTGTGCCATATAGATAGAAATATGAAGCTAATATCAATTTGTAGAGACACCAAGCAACATTTGATGCATTATAAGGCCAATTAGAGAACCATAAAACTTGTTGGTAAAATATTGAAATGCAATTATTCTAATATAAAAGTATTTTGGTCCTTTGTTGCCATTAAATTCAGAGCTGAATAGTATACAATACCCACAATAAGGAACGTTGAAAGGTTATTAACATAATTAGCACAATGTTTAATCCAAGAAGCAAAAATGCATTTTTCAAATAAATTCTCAATTCATGATTAGGTCGCCATAAGAAGAAATGAAGATAAAGGACCCCTCTGATATATAAAAAGAGGAAGATGCCATTACTTGCAACATAAGCCATAACAAATAGAGCCAAAGGCTCAAGGCTCAACATTAATCCAATCAAGAAACCAAACACTATCATCAAATTAACTGCTATTGTCAAGCTCCAATTAAATGTGGACTTCATTATGTGTGGACAACATACAGACAAATACATACATACATATGTAGATATGTACATATATGTATATATGTTTAAACACATATATAACATGTGTGTTTATATTCAAGCAAATGCAATTGGCAAGTATAAAGCTAAATCACACAACCTTTGCCAACATTATTGATGCCTGTGCCAAAACAAGAGCTTTGGAATAAGCTATGGACATGCATTAAAGCATAAAGAATATTTGTTAGATGTTGTAGTCTCAATTTCCATGGTAGACATGTTTGAAAAATGGAAGCATAGACAAGCCATGCAATTTTTTTGATAGAATTCATGAATAAAGTGTGGTCATGGCATGCCATGATTGCCAGAAATGCATCAAAATAGATTTGATGAGATTATATATGTGTTTAAGTTGTGATTAGACCAATATCTTGAGCCTTATCCTACACTTTTCAAAAAAAAATGATGTCTCTACTTACCTTAGATGTTACTCTAGACCCAAAAAGCCATCCGGCAACACGAGGACTAATTGCCCAGGTCTTGATATCTTTTGGGTCACTCCACATTAAATCAAAAAAGGGCCCTTCATGTGATATTTCACAATGTGTATCAATGACTCTAATCTAGATATAAAAACACATATATATCATACCACAAAATTGGCCTTAAGTTCAAATCTTTCAAATTTTAAATCACAGATGCTTGGCTGAAAAATCTTGTAACTATAGATTACAATTATATGTTTTCAACACATACCAATACAATACATGCTTGACACTTAGATTTCTGGAAAATTTTAAGAGAAGTAAGCTTACCCTTCTATCAATGATTGTTGATAATACGAGGTAAGCTTACCCTTCAACTATCACAGGGAATGGATTTTATGCATCGAATTTAGATTAGCCCAGTGGGGTTACTTGAATTAAATAGACAATTATAATTGCTATTAAAAGAAAGGAAATAAATGGATATAAATTGCTTATAGTGCACCCATGATTGCATTACCAAGGAAGAAACATAAGCCTATGCTTACTCCAACCTCTAGACCTAGTGCTCTACTAATAAGGTAATAAGGTCCACCACCTTGAATTTGTAAAAGACATAAAAACTTCAATGAAAAGTAAATGGTTTAAAACCATTGATATTAAATGACTAGAATGTAGTACTATAATCCTATTCTCTCAAGATCATCCAATACAAAAACTTACCGAAGGTTTGATATATTCAATGTGATTTAGAGCACACACAAATACACAACATTCACTAAATCTAATGCTTGCAACATATTGTCTTGCTGATAAACTTCAGCAAAGGTCTGTTATCAATAAATAACAAATTCCAAATAGACTTAATGTGTTAAAAGTAGAATTGCAAGGAAACCAGGTACAAACTACTTTATTTCAAGACCTAATATGAATATTGCTTGAGTCCGGACACAAAAGTCACGTAATCTGTAACAGAAGACTTTCATTACTTGAAAGTTTAGACTTAATATAAATTCATTGATGCTATTCCAAAATGTGTGTGTGTGTGTGTGTGTGTGTGTGTGTGTGTGTGTGTGTGTGTGTGTAGTGTATAAAGAAATAAACTATCATTAATAATTGTAATTAGAAATTGACTAGAAACTAAGAACTCATATAAACTAGATCTAGAAAAATAAATAGAGGACATCTAATTTTTCTTTTTGCTAGATAATGTGCTGAGGTAGTAGATATAAATATTGGAAAATCACAATGAGATGTCTCTACAAATCTATAGTGGACCATAACTACCACTATTGAAAGCCATTACTACCTTTCTTTTTAGTTGTAAACAAAAGGGTTTTCTTCCATTATATGCTTATCCATTGTAATTACATTACACACCATGTAGACCACAATTACAAGGAAAAACCACACTTGCATGCTTCTAGACAGACTATAGAGAAAGTAACAACCAAAGTGAAATATTGAGTAAGAACCAAGGAAGCCATCAAAAGGAATAGTTATCAACAACTATTAGCCAAAAACTGCCCAACCCTATATCCACATACCTTCATAGAATTATAGCTCCATACTTTACACTAGTAAATTATGGTGAACCAATTCCATTAACAATTCCATACTTTACTCCAAGGTTGCACGGGAGAGTATCAGTCGGGGTAATGGAATTGGTTCACCATAAGTGATAGATACAAACCCTACACTAGGAAAAAGGAATCCTTGATCTGGTGAGCAATGATGTTGGTGCTTGAAACTCTAACATACTCTCAAATCCCAAGAAACAAGATGATTGCCTACCTTTAATTCACACCATGTTCAAAAGAAGAAACTATACCATTAATAATAATATATGGTGCACAAATGCAATGACGACTTGTAATACAGAAGGACTGACAAATGCAAAAGATGTCAAACTACATATGCAAATAGTATTATTTGTTAGTTGATGCTAGGGATTTTATCATAGTATCAAACAACATACAATCTGTTCAAGCTATTATTTCACAATTTTCTGTGCAAAATATTCAACTTCCATGGACAGATCCATCATAACATTAACAAGCTATTTCATTTCTGTAGGAAATCACACAAAAATTCTATATTTGAATCCATCCTAAGCATATATTAAAAATTAGCAAAGGCCTTTGTACTTGAAACAATGTTACAGTCCTCTTTGATCAAAGAGCCAACTAAAAATAAGAAAATATTTGAAAGGAGGGAAAATAAACTAGTCTCTAGTTTGAGTTTGATTATAAATTTGGTGAAGAATGAAAATTCTTTCACTTTTGAACAAGTGGGCTTCAACTTTGGTTACAATCATGTAACTAGGAAAATGGTTTCTGAGGTTTTGAAAGGTGTGTCCCTGATTCAACAGTTGGCAGTAGGAGTATGTGTGGTGGGATATTTGATTGATGAAATAGAAAAAATTTCTGATAATAGAGAGCAGTGTCTTTATCTGTTGAGATGCTTATGTGCTTTGGCAATGCATGTGAAGCAATTGGATCACCATGTCGCTGCTGAAAGAAACAAGCTCCATGAAGCAGTTAACTTCATTTTTGGTGGCTGTGTTCTATGTCTCTCACAAATGGTATCTCAAAGGCTTTACAAGTAAGTACTTCCAAACTGAATTAATTGTTCACTTTGTAGAGAGCAAGGAGAAGAGGGTTAACTTTTCTTTTTCATGGCTGTATAGGCTTTTCCAAGCTTTGGTGGATGCATGGGATCTTTTAAAGCTTGAGTCATAGATAAGAAATACTTATACAGATTTCACCCCTATGGTTGTGATCGGTGTTCTCAATAATTCTCATCTCTTTCTTCCTCCAACATAGGAAAAAAATGCTGAACTAGGTACTTATTATTTACATATATCCATGTGGGATTTAGAGAAAATTCAATTTTCTTAGTTACATGTTTATAAGTCAACCATATGGTACTCTTGCTTCCTATTTCTGAAAAATTAGCCTTATTGGCACCTAGAAGGCTAGAATAGACAAGTGCATTTTAATATTAGATTCAACAATTTTGATTGTGAGGATATACTGTAAGCTTTTATTTTCATGGATAATTCAGTTGAGATCATACTAATAGGTAAAATATGTTGAGAAAAATGAGTGTAATTTTAGATAAACCCCATAAACAAATTGAAACTTAAAATATATTGTTTAAATATGTAGAATGCAACTAATAGGACATAATGAGTGTGGATGACAATTTGGACTATTATAGTTCTTTATTATATTGCATGTACTATTATATCTAAAACATGGCATCTAGGTTTATCCTACTGTTAATCTAAAACATGGCATGTGGGGTTTTCTTGGGAAAAATTTTTAGTTGGGAGAGAAGTGGCAAAATACATTTTCATTAGGCTTCTGAGAATGGATCCAACTGATGACTCAAAAAGAGTTGTTGTAATTTATGGGTTTGGAGAAGTTGACAAAACAACTTTGGCATTGGCTATCATCAAGACTTTGGACCTTAAGGCCTATAAATATTGCAGAGTTAATATTGATGCAAACTATTTTGATGATGATATCAAGGAGTTTCAGCAGAAGATGTTGCATGAGTTGTTTGGGAAAAGGAATTTCATGTTGAATGGTTATGTGCAAGGTTAGAAGAAATTAGCCAAGGCTTTTAAAGAAGAGTGTGGTCATATATTCATCTTTATTAACAATGCCCTTGAAGCAAATGACCTCTCTAAGCTTTTGCCAACTATTCTGTCTTGCCTTCCTAGTGGAATGAGGATTCTTCTGACCACAGAAGGCTTGGTCAGACTGACATGCTTTCACAAATGGGCTTTCAGCATATTCCATATGAAGTTGACTTGCTTTCCCCCTTAGACTCTAAAAAGATTTTATGTTCAATAGCTCTAGACAGTGCCAATGCATCACTTCCCCCAGGCATAGATGAGATTGTGAATGTGTGGTGGTATTCCTCTAGTTATAGAACTAATTGGCTACAGATTAAAAAAGCACCTTTCCAGTGCCTCTGAAGTTAGGTCTCTCAAGGAATTCTTCATGGAATCCATAACAGTTGGAATTGTGGTGGATGAAATATATAGAAGTTTGGACAATCTTTTAAAGGAGAGCTTTTTAGACATTGTTTGCTTTTTTAATAATAGGCCAACAAGAGAAGTCAGTATGGCCATTAGAAAGGCCCAACTTGAAGTGCTTCAGGATGCTGCACTTGTAAAGCTTTGTATTGATGATGATGATAAACAAGTCTATTCATTCCTATGGGAAACAGAGGAAATTCCCCAATTTTATCTGGAGAGGCATAGGAGGGTGAGGGTTCATGATATGATAAAGGCAAGAGGAATATTGTTGTCCCAACAATATAGAATTTTGGAGCTAAGATCTCTAAAGGATGCTCTACAAGATGGGTAGGTATATCTGGTAAAACTTTTAAATTTGTTCTAGCCTTTTACTTCATTAATGTATTTGAAAGAATTTATTTGATTTTGTTAGTGCTTTTGTAAAGTAAATTCTATTAGGTTTCAGAACTAATTTTTTAACATTCAAATAAAAAATATTTTAAGTTGTAGAGTATAAAGGGGATTGAAATTTTAGCCTCTGTGGCCGGTGGTGAATTTGAAATTAAAGCAAAAACGTTGAACTTTATGCATTCTTCTTTGAGAGTTTTGAGACTTCCAAAATCTATTAAGGTGAATAGAATATGCCACTATAGTTTTGAGAGTCTAAATTACTTGGAGATTTAGGGGAATTTGCCTATACATCCCAAACAACTCAAAGGACTAGCTATTTTAAAGGGGCTAGGTGGTGAGAATTTTGATGAGGTAAGTGTCATCTCTCTTATAAAATTCTCAGTATCTTTGAGCTTTACGTTATTGTATATTTTGTTTTTGGATTTGATTATGTACTTTTTTTAGTATCAACATTTCGGATCACACTCTGTGATCCATCATCTGCATGAGAAAATGAAAGAATGGATTTCACTATTCTATTCTTGTAATCTCTCATCAAATCCATTCTTGCATTCTCTGATCCTGATGATGGATCACATAGTGTGATCCAAAATGTTGATGCTAAGAAAACATACACAATCAAATCTAAAAACAACATTTCAAATGGATTGTAGAAATCTGATAAGATTAACTTCACATTATTGTTATAACTAATTGGTTTCCTTTGTCTTTTGTTTGAAAAATGATGTGCAACTACCAACATCTTTACATTTCTTATCTTTGAGAAATTTTGCAAAGATTTCAACATTGCTTCAAAGTTTTAGCAACCTATCATTTCTGGAATATTTGGACTTAGAAGGCTATGATACACTAGTGAAGGTTCCAACAAGCTTTGGCCAGTTATAGTCTCTAACTAAATTGAATCTAAGTACATGTAGTAATCTCACTACACTTCCTCACAAAATTGAAAACCTGTCTACTCTGTGATTTTTGAACTTATCGCGTTGCCATAAATTGGCCAACCTTCCACCCACCTTTGGACAACTTAAATCACTGCTATTTTTAAATATGGCTGAATGCAGGGTATTTTCTTTTTCACCACACAACTTTGGAAATCTACCCTCTTTGCAATTTTTTTCTTTAAGTGAATGCAAAGAACTGGCTATATTGCCTAAGAGTTTTAGCAATCTATGTGGTTTGAAGCTTCTCAATTTGAGTGACTTTTCAAACTTACAAAGCCTTCCACAATCATTTGGGCAACTAAGTTATTTGAAATCATTGTTTATGGATGCATGTGAGCACCTAAATAGTCTTCATGATAATTTTGGAGAGCTCAAATAATTGAAATTTCTCACCATCAAAGGTTGCAATAACTTGAAGGCACTTAATGGTGGGTTTAGATCCTTAACTTTACTTATGGCATTGAGAGCATCAGATTGTGAATCATTGGACGAAGAGGCAGTGGACATCTTAGTTGAGATAAAAAGTTTACTATTTCTAGAAATGTATGGATCACAGTCACCAATTCAAAGGTGGGAAGAAATAAGACAGAGCTACCCTTTGATTGTCTCTGGCACTGGGGTGAGTATAAAGATAAGGTACTAATGGTTTGGCTTGAACATCACAATCTAATTTTTGGTTTTTTTAGGATCAAATGAACCATCTAATCTATCAAATTTCCACAAATCTATTAGTAAGTGAAGCAAGTTTCTGGATTAGACTGTGTGAATAATATTTACATCAATGTTTTGAATCACACTATGTGATCCATCGTCAGGATGCAAGACATCCTGATGATGGATCCTCCTTTGTGTTCATTGTTAGGATGCAAGAACACAAAGGAGGATTCATTATCAGGATGCAAGATGCAAGAACACAAAGGAGGATCCATCATCAGGATGCAAGACAACCTGATGATGCATCCTCCTTTGTGTTCTTGCATCCTAACGATGGATCATGTAGTGCGATTATTTCTCCTTTGTGTTCTTGCATCTTGATGATGGATCCTTGTTTGTGTTCCTACATCCTGACGATGGATCACGTAGTGTTATTTGAACATTGATATAAAAATCATTCACAATAGCTAATATAGGAACTTGCTTCACATGAAACAATCTAATCCAAAAACTTGCTTCACATGAACCCTCTAAACAAGTCAGTGCTTAAAGTGTGTCATTTAAACCTGACCGAAGCTGATGTTAGGAAAATATTTCACTTTTTGTTTAGTAAAAGCTTGATTGTTGAAGAGCTTTGCTCGAAAGATATTCTTTGCAGTTGTATTTGTTATTCTTATCTTTTGGCCTTGCATGTCTCAGATTGATGATGAGTTCCTACTGTTAGGATAAACCACGAACATAAATAAAACTACATGCAAATATAACCAATAATAGAAAACAATAGATCACACAGAAATGAACACAAGGCACCAAGATTTAACATGGTTCACCCAATCCTTGGGCTACGTCCACCAAAACAACAAGTCTGATCTTATTACAATCCAGTGATTACAACTTGATTACAATTCGTAATCCCTTACAGCTCAATACTGCCGCAAGAACCAATTTCGCATCACAACATAATAAAAAATACCCAACCCTAAACCCTTTTATACAAGTATTAAGTCACTTTAGGGTTATAACATGTCGGCCATATGTCGGCCATAATATGTCGGCTACCATGTTGGCCATGGCCATGGCCCGAACCCCACTATTTATGAAGTATGTATAGTACTTTCTTGATCAGTCACCATAATCTAACAATCTCCCACTTGGGGACTGATTAGGCTCCACACTAAACAACAATCTCCCACTTGGAGATTGATGCTGTACCAACACCACTACCACATGGGGCTCCCACTAGATCAAACCACCCTGGACTATGATGTTCTTTTATTCATGTTCAGTCTAAAAAACCAACTGAAGTTGAAGAGGAGTTCAACTTCTCTTGTGTTACAACCTTTGTCAACATATCTGCTAGATTGTCATTGGTATGTATCTTCTCCAACTTTAACTGTCCATCCTCCAAAATTGATCGAATGAAATGGTATCGCAACTGTATGTGTTTGGTCTTAGAATGCAAAGCTGAATTCTTTGCATGATGAATGGCACTTTGATTACCAATGAACAAATAATTATCCTTCTAAGGATGTCCCAATTCTTCCAAGAAGAATTGAAGCCATATCATCTCCTTGGCTGCCTCTGTAGTGGATAGAGCATTAATCTTCTATAACCTAGAAACCCAGCTCACGGATGCCCCACCAATAGTAAAGACATAACCTGTAGTACTCCACCTGGTATCAATATCCCTAGCCAAATCTAAGCCAACATAGCCCTGTAAATTAGTAGTAGAGCCCCCAAAGTGTAAACACTTATTGGATGTTCCTCTCAAATATCTGAGAATCCACTTGACAACATTCCAATGCTCAAATCCTGGATGACTCATATACCTGCTGACGACTCCCACTGCATGTGCAATATCTAGCCTAGTGCATACCATAGCATACATCAAGCTTCCTACAGTTGAAGCATAAGGTACCTTGAACATCTTATCCTCCTCTTCCTCTGTCTTGGGACACATCTCCTTAGTCAATTTCAAATGACCAGGTAAAGGTGTGCTGACAGCTTTAACATTCTCCATAGAGAAACGTTGCAACACCTTCTCAACATAATCAGCTTGAGATAGTGTCAATGTTCTGTTCTTCCTATCTCTGCAAATCTTCATACCAAGGATTTGTTTTGCTGCCCCCAAATACTTCATAGCAAATGCATGTGCTAATTGGCATTTTAGCCCCTTAATATGATCCATGCTAGACCCAGCTACAAGCATATCATCAACATACAAACATAAAATAATGTAGCTATCATCATCCAACCTCTTAAAATAAACACAGTAATCTAAATGACACCTGTTATATCCATGCTCATGCATAAAACTGTCAAATTTCAGATACCATTGCTGAGGTACTTGCTTCAAGCCATATAAACTTTTCTTCAATTTGCACACTAAGTTCTCCTTACCTTTGACCTCAAAACCCTGTGGCTGAGCCATATATATTTCTTTATCCAAATCACCATGAAGAAAGGTTGTTTTAACATCCAGCTTCTCTAAATGCAAATCTTCAGTAGCCACAAGACTTAAAATAGTACGAATAGAAGTCATTTTAACAACAGGAGAAAATATCTCATCAAAATCAATTCCCTTTTTCTGTGCAAATCCTTTGACAACTAACTTGGCCTTAAATCTTTTCTTACCTCATTTCTCTTCTTTCAACCTGTAAACCCACTTATTCTGTAAAGCCTTTTTACCTGTAGGCAAATTGCACAAATCCCATGTCTTATTTTTCAGAAAAGAGTCCATTTCATCTTTCATTGCAGACTCCCATTGAATCTTAGTATCCACCTGCACAGCTTCATCATAACTTTCAGGTTCACTAGCATCAGTAAGTAAAATAGAATACAAAGAGGGAGAAAACCTTTGTGGAGGTCTAATTTGCCTCATTGACCATCTACATTCACTGGTGTGTGTGGTATTTGTTGTTGCAGTTGTTGCACATCATGAGGAATGGCTGGAACATCAGCTATCAGAGTATCATCCAACACTACATAATCATCTTCTTTCTTCTCATGTTGTTGCAACAGATCTTTGTACAACACTTTCTCATTGAATATGACATCTCGACTTCTAACAATTTTAAGATTTTCAAAATCCCAAAGCCTATAACCAAATTCATTAATGCCATACCCAACAAAGACACATTTCTTTGATTTAGCTTCTAGCTTGGTTCTATTTTCAGAGTCTATATGAGCAAAAGCTTCACAACCGAAGGTCTTGAGAAAAGAATAACTCACCTTCTTACCAGTCCATGCTTCCTCTAGAATACCACAGTTCAAAGGAGTAGAGGGACCTCTATTAATCAAATATACTATAGTATTGACAGCCTCCGCCCACATGTGTAAGGGCAACCCAGCATGCAACCTCATGCTCCTTGCACGCTCCATTATAGTCCTATTCATGCGTTCAGCCACTCCATTTTCCTGTGGAGTCCTTGAAACAATTTTCTATCTATGAATACCATTAGTGGAGCAATAATCTTTAAATTCATGACTGTAATACTCACCACCATTATCAGATCTGAGACATTTTAATTTCTTACCAGTCTCATTTTCAACCAAGCATTTCTATTTTTTAAAAGTTTGAAATACATCAGATTTCTGTCTAAGGAAATAAACCCATACTTTTCTAGTTGCATCATCAATAAATGTAACATAATAATGAGAGCCACCAAGGGAAGATACCTGAGCTGGTCCCCATACATCTGTATGCACAAGCTCTAATTTCTCCTTTTTGTTTTCCTTCCCAGTCTTTACAAAACTCACTCTCTTTTGTTTTCCATAGACACAACTTTCATAGAAACCCATATTAACACATTTCAGACCTGGTAAAACTTTCTTTGAATGAAGTACTTTCATACTTTTCTCACTCATGTGCCCAAGTCTATTGTTCCACAACGCTGTATCAAAATCTACAACAACTATTTGTTCTCCTTGCTCAACTGCAACAATTGTTCCTAAACATTCATTTTTCTCTGAAACAATCAAAGTAGTAGGAACAATATGACCTCTACAAAGATATAAGGTGCCTACTTTCACACCTTTTTCTACTACAAAGGAACCTTTTGAAACCTTCCAATTTTTATCATTAAAAGTAACTACACAACCCTCATCACCGAGTTGCCTGGCTGAAATTAAATTTCTACTCAGCCTTGGAACATGTATTACCTCATGTAGTAGCCAATGATTCCCATTATGCAACTTAATCTTAATTTTTCCCTTTCCAACAATTTGACAGGGTTCATTATCCCCCAAATAAACAAGCCCAAAATCCCCTTGGACATAATCAATGAAATAACCTCTATGAGGTGTAGCATGAAATGAAGCAGCAGAATCTAAAATCCATGAATCATCAAGACTCTCTAAAGTCAGAAGCAAAGCATCCTCTTTGAATTTTTTACTTACCACATTTGCCTCCTTGTCTCCATCTGATTTATCTCCTTCATTTTTCTTTCGATTCCAACAATCTTTCTTTTTGTGCCCTGGTTTCCCACAGTACCAGCAATCATTTGGTCCTCTCGATTGAGACCTCCTCCCCTTTGACTTTCCTCTTGATTTCCCACGATTTCCAGAATTACTTCCTCTTTTAGTCATTCTGCCCCTGCTTTGTGCATTCAAAGCACTTCCTGATGTAGATCTAGCTGAGGATTTCCTACGAGTTTCCTCACTCAAAACAACACCGATCACATCATCATATTTTAGGGTACTAGATCCAAGAACAGAATTACTCACCGCCATTACCAAGACATTGTTGCTTTTAGGCAAAGAACACAAAATCAAGAGAGCCCTAATTTCTTCATCAAAATTGATACCCATAGAAGATAACTGACTAGTAATAGTATTAAACTCATTTAAATGATCTGCAATAGATCCACCTTCTGCCATTTTCATATTAAATAAATGCTTCATGAGAAATACCTTGTTTGAAGCGGAGGGCTTTTCATACAGTGTCGCTAGGGTTTTCATCAAATCTTCTATCGTCTTTGCTTTTGTAATATTAAATGCCACCAATGGTACCAAGCATAATCAAATTCTTTTGAGTGCCTTTCTATCCAAAAGATCCCATTCAACCTCTAACATAGTTCCCTGATTCTTGGCTTTGCCTTCCAACGACTTCCATAAATCCTTCTGATATAGATAGTCTTCCATTTGCATCTTCCATAACTTGAAGTTTTGCCCATTAAACCTATCGACCCTCAGCTTACACTCATCTGCCATCACTCCGACTCAACTGTGAGACTCCCACTTAACCGTGAGACTTTCCTGCAAAGGATACCTGAAAGACAACCTTGCTCTGATACCACTTGTTAGGATAAACCACAGACATAAATAAAAACTAAATGCAAATATAACCAATAATAGAAAATAATAGATCACACAGAAATGAGCACAAGGCACCAAGATTTAACGTGGTTCACCCAATCCCTGGGCTACGTCCACAAAAACAACAAGTTCGATCTTATTACAATCCAGTGATTACAACCTGATTACAATCCGTAATCCCTTACAGCTCAATACCACCGTAAGAACCAATTTTGCATCACAACATAATAAAAAATACCCAACCCTAAGCCCTTTTATACAAGCACTAAGCCACTTTAGGGTTATAACATGTTGGCCATATGTCGGTTATAACCCCACTATTTATGAAGTATGTACAGTACTTTCCTGATCAGTCACCATAATCTAACACCTACAAACTATTGAGCATACACTATTTCATGGTGGAAGTAGATTTGTGGGTGTGGAGGGTGATAATGGACAATTGGTAGACTGGTCTTGGTCTTATTTTGTACAGAAAGAAGAAGATTTGAAAGTGAGTGTGTTGATGACAATGTGCAATCTTTCTTTAGATTGCAACAAGCATATTTTACAAGTAGTGAGGAAGGAACTAGAAACGAGGATGGAGGAAAGCCATGGTAGGCAAAAGTTTTAGATAGTGTATGTAGAGGTAGGGGATTCATTGGACAAGAGTGAAGAGTGTATCCGCCAAACTCTTTGGAAGCTTCTACCCACTATAGTTGTGCCTGCATGCCAACAGACAGTAGAATAAGACAACTATTTGCATTTTCTCTATATAGTCTACTTGAACCTGAGTTAAGGTATGCAATACAGTCTTTACATACATGTATTTTTCAATTAAGAGTTCAAATGCAAACAGACTAGAAATAGGTGGAATTTCAAAGTGAATGTTTTCCAAATGATTACAAAGAGATGCTCAGAGATCCGGGGGGGGGGGGGGGGGGGGTGGTTTGGGAGACTCTTCTCTACAATTGTACATTTTTGCAAAGTGGAACAATGATTCGAGACCTACACTAGTACAAATAACACTATCACCTACTTTTACACATGATTTTCCATAAGAAATTGGAAAACAACCTCAAAAGATGTAGAACAAATTTGGGAGAGGGTGGAAGAAGTGGACCTCCAAAACAAGATACAAAAATATTGACTTTTAAAAGTAATTTCCAATTAGCAAGAATTAAACTTGTAAGGATCATATAAGATAAGGTCATGTGTTAAAAGACCACCTCCAGCAAACCTGTGCAAGCTCCACAGATTTAGAAGAAAAGAAACACACCTTTGCAAGTTTGTACCTAACAACCCTGAATATAATGAAATAAGCTAGAACACTGCAAAATTGTGCATTTTTCTAGTCATTAAGTTTTTTTGTTATTAGCGATTCTCTACAACTGTACAGTCATGACAGATCTGATCAAAAGATCATGCATAAGAAGCTCTAGCAGCCTTCTCTAACCCCATTTTCCTAGATTAGATTTTAAAGAGTCTAATTCTAAATAGATAACACTTCACTCAAATAAGAACTAGATCTTTGTGCCCAATGTTTTTGTTGGGTCTTTACATCTAGGATTTGAAGTTGACAACTGGACTTTTATGTCCAAGGGGTTGTGGTGTAATGATAATGGGAACAATGAATGGAACATAATACTTCTCTCAAACTAGAGCTCTATTTTTATGTCGAGGAAGTTATGGTGTAGTGGTAGATGAAAATTGAACAGTAAATTATATTGCTAGCAGATGAGAATTGAGTTTTCAAGAATAAGGTGTTGTGGTGTAATCATAACTAGAGTCACCCAAGTATCCCAAATGCCACAATGCAGTTGCACATTAATCCATACAAGAGGCCTGTTTAGCAATCTGAGGTTGTCATGTGCAAAATATGGGACATCTTGGGTATAATTTATATTTGCAGATCTTAAGATTGAGGATCATGTCTACTCTTCACAACATTAGAGGCATTAAAGCCATTCACAACTTTGTGGCATTAAAAGCAATCCATTTTTATAAATCTTTATAATGTGGCTCAACATTACCAACAAGGCATTAAAGGTAGCCTAGAAGCTCACCCTAACAATTCATTACTATATATAGTAGGCTACAAAAGTTAATATATTATTATTAAGAGGGAGAAATCATAAGACAATCTAAATTCAAATCCTACTGTATATGGTAAACTTAAGCTTAATCAACATTTTGTTTTTAAAAACTTAACAAAGTACAACCTTGTCCCACACCTCATTAAAGATGACCCACATACCCAACCAATACTTTAGAGCAGAGAACAAACATGTCAGGCAACTAAAAAACAAGAAAAAAAATTACTACATGGCAATAAAGTGGCCCATAAGTCCAACAACATGGAGTGAACTAGTCATTTGACAATTATATAATACATTTCAAAATAATGCACATTTCAAATTCTTAAAAAATGGTTTAAGCTTAACCCATAGAATGTTTATAGGCAACACACAATCTTGCCCCAAAACATAGAGAATGGAAAAAGTGGAGTTGCGACAGAGAAATGGAAAAAGAAGTAAAAAATGACAAGAAATGCATGCCTGAAGAGCTCTGGGATTGAATTTATCCACTGAAAGATAGAACTGAAACCCCTCTTTAGCTTCATCAAGCCTGCCAGCAAAGTCCAAGATCCTTGACCATCCTCAACTCCAACTCATAGGGCTCCATGTACATCAAAGTGTCTACAATTTCAATGGCATCATCAAATTCCCCATATCTCATCCTTAAAGGTAGAAGGCCCTTTATTGGTTTAGGATCTTTGGGCCTCTTATCCATAGTTTTTTCCATCACTCTATCTTTGAATTCCCAAGGAAATTTTTCATTTTTCCAGAATCTCTTTCTGGCTTTAACTCTTATTCTTGTATTGGTTTTAGAAGTCTTACCAAATGGCCAATACCAGGCTACCCTAGTTGGCTGACAAAATAATGTGCCCTAGGCATTAAGGCTAAGAAATCATATTACTGTGACCAAAAGACCAACTCTAGCTACCTTTTTTATCTTCTTAATCGGGCTTAGACTTGATGTCGCAATTTTATGATTGCTTGCTTGTTGATGTAGCTACCTTGTGATTAGGGAGCAGAGATGACCTGATTGTAAAAAGAATGACAAAGGCTCCACTTCCCCATCAAATTTTTTCCCTCTGCAATGTGGCTACAAATAAATGCCAATGCCATGACTAACACCAATAGTAATCCCAAACCAAGAAACATCAAATTGTGCAACCATTTTTTCCTCTTCACCAAAACTTTAACCAGTTCCTTCAATCTCAATTTCAATTTCATGACAAATTTTAGGGAATCCATTCGTAAATTAAAACTTAAACCCTTAACCATCCTCCAGCTCCTTCGTATGCTTGGTCAAATGATTTTTCATTTTAAAGTTAAAGCCCATGTTGGTCAAAATTTTGACCAACATGGGTTAGTGTTGGTTGAAATTTTGACCAACACGGGTTAGATTTTTAAAAAAGAGAAAAATTTCCTTCTACAATCCGACCAACCTAAACCTTTTTAATTGATGGTCAAAAATTTTGGTAGAAAAATGAGGTCAAATGCAGTAGTGCTTGAAAGCACAAATGACTAGGCTTCTCATGTCATGAGGCCTATGGTCATGTCTGGATGAGAACCAACCTGTTCTACAGTGCCCCTTTGAGGTTTTTTAGCATAGAAACAAAATGGATGAAGCCATGGGATTGATTGCACTGAACATTTCAGACAGTCTACTATTTCACTTGGATGGTTTGACCACTCCATGGGCTATTTGGACCAAATTATAGACTTTGTTTGGCATAGTAAATGAGTTCTAGGCACTTCAACTTGATGCATAGTTGACCTCTTTGACACCAACTAGCTTCCCCACCATTGAAGACTTCTTGATGAAGTTCAAATCTCTACGTATAGTTTTGCAGGGATGCAGGAAAACCAAAACAGATGATGATTGTATCTTTTTGATACTCTCAAAGTTGTGAGGATAGTATCAGATCTTCTCTTCCACTTTCTACTCCACTATGGATGCCTTGGGTAATAGACATCAGATGCCTTCATTTGAGATATTTTGTGATCTGTTGACATGGGAATAGGCAAAGATCCAATAGGTGGATGCCTCTAGCTCTTCGAGCCAAGCATTGGTTGCTCAATCTTCTAAAGGGAAATCAAAGAAAAAAGCCAAATTGAAGAAAGATACACCAAAAAATAATCTTACACATCTAGCTAACCCTCCAAAGGGTAAAGATTCTTTGAAGTTTGCTGAGTCTACCTCCAAGACCAAGAAGAAATCAAGTGAGACTTGGAGTTTTTGTGGCAAGGATGGACATCACATTTCTAGGTGTTGGAAGAATTTGGAGGCTTTAGAGGAAGCCATGAAGGAGCATCATATTTTTGCTCCTAAGTCTTCATCCCCCCTGCAGGGAAAGGTCATGCTCTTTCTGCTCGAGCTACGACTTCAGGGCCTACCCGGATTCTTGATTCTGATGCCTCTCACCATATGAAAAACACTTAATAGTTGCTCACTTCACTTGCTCCTTGTGCTACCTCACATATTGTTGTTGGGAACTCATCATAACTTCCAGTTATGAGTTCTGGCTCTATTGCACTAGCCGAGGGCTCTCTTCAAGATGTTCTTTGTGTCCCTGACATTTTGATGAACCTATTGTCCATCTATCAGATTTGCCACTCTGGCTCTAGTAAGACAGTTGAGTTCTCACCACATGATGTGGTTATCCAAGGCTTACATGATTTTGAGATGATTGTGGCTACTAGGAGTGTTGACTCTAGATCTTGCCTCTACAGATTTGATGGATTTGAGTCTTCTGATGACACAAGTTCATGTCTTGTTACACATGCAAATTCAGTAAGCAGACTTTGGCATGAGCATTTTGGCCATGTCAATTATAGATATCTTCAGCGTATGAGCACACAGACACTTATGCTTGGGCTTCCCCAAATTTCTTGTATAGATGGTGTTTGTCAGGGTTGTGCACTTGGCAAGAAACATAGGGATTCTTTTCCACATGGATGAGCCACTCGTGCTTTCGCACCTTTGGAGTTGATTCATAGTGACTTCATGTCATTTCCTACTCCTTTTTTGAGTGCCAGATATGTGCTTACATTCATTGATACCTTCTCCAGATGCACATGGGTGTACTTTCTAAAGTAAAAGTCTGATGTCTTTGATTCATTTCAAGTATTCAAGACGTTTGTAGAGAAGCAGTCTAGTCTTTCTATTAAGAGGATATGCATAGACAATGGGGGGGAGTACGTGAACCAAGCTTTCAAGGATTATTGCTCTGAACATGGTCTTTAGCATCAATTTTTAGTGCCCTAAACTCCTCAACAGAATGGTGTGGTCAAAAGAAAGAAAAAAACACTTTGGGAGATGGCTAATTGTATGATTCAGTCCAGGTCCATGGATTCATGTTTTGGGGCAGAGGTAGTCAATTGCACCAATTATATTCAGAATCAGATGCCTCATAAGGCAGTTTGACATATGACTTTTGGGGAGGCCTGGTCTCATGTCAAGCTTGATGTATTGTCATTTTGAGTTTTTGGGAGTGCAACATGGGCATTTGTACCTAATGCTTAGAGGAAAGCAACAAAATGAAAGAGTTGACCACTCGTTATTGTTAGCTATTGTGAGGATGTTAAGGCTTATAGGTTGTTTGATCTTAATTCTAGAGAGGTCCTATTTTGACTGGATGTCTAATTTGATGAGAGCCCTCCTACAGTTCATACCTCACCTCCAACACCTACTTCACCTCCCACTACTCTCCCCTCTCTTCCAGTTTGTTTCACGAATGATGAGGATGATGATCTCCCTTTACCTCTACCACAGGATCCTCCCTAGATTCCTAAATGGGATCAAGCTATAGTTGAGGCTGCAGGATCTCTAGCTGGTGACCATTCCACTTCTTGTCACACCCATTCTCATATTGCGGGTTCTAGTCTTCTCAATCATGCTATTTGTGATGATCCTTAGACATTTGTAGAAGCAACAAGACATTCTGAATGGGACAATGCAATGGAGGAGGAATATTCTTCTTTGATGAAGAATCATACTTGGGATCTTTGTACTCTTCCTAAGGGAAGAAAGCTAGTGTGATGCAAATGGATCTATCATACTAAGTATGCTACTAATAGTTTGATTGATAAGCACAAGGCTCATCTTGTTGCAAAGGGCTTTTTGCAAGTTGAGGGTATTGACTACATTGAGACATTTTCCCCTGTCGCCAAGATGAATTCTATTCGCCTTGTCTTATCCCTCGCAGCTTGATAAGGATGGCCTATTTTTCAAATGGATGTGAAGAGTGCCTTCCTGCATGGTGATCTCACTAAGGATATTTACATGGAGCAGCCTCTAGGACTTGTGTAGGATTCCTCCTTGGTTTGTAGACTTTGATGCTCATTGTATGGTCTCAAACATGTCCCTCAGGCTTGGTATGAGAAGATGGACTCTTTTCTACTTTCTATAGGCTTCACCGTTGCCATTCCAATCCTACGGTGTACATTCAACATCTTGGAGATGAGATCTTGGTTCTTATCCTATATGTTGATGATCTTATGCTCATGGGTAGCTCATCCTCTATGCTTCAAGATGTTGAGCATGCATTGATGGACTAGTTTGAGATGACTAATCTTGGTTTGCTACACTATTTTCTTGGTCTCCAATTTTTTTAGTCCTCTACTGGGATTTTTGTTTATCAATAGAAGTATGCTCTTGACATGCTTCAATGCTTGACATGCTTGATTGCAAGACTACTCCAACACCTTTTCAATTGGGTTTCACCTTGTCTATCTTCTACTCTTTGCCTTTAGTGGATGTTACTTTGTATCAATCTTTGGTTGGCAGCTTGTTGTACCTGACACACACTCATCCTGATCTCTCCTTTGTAGTTGGCCTTGTCTCTCAGTTTTCTTAGGACCCTTATGAGAGTCACTGGCAAGCTACCAAAAATATTTTGAGATACATTCAGGGCACACTCATGTATGACATTCATTACACCATGGGGACTCCTCACATTGTTGGCTAGACTGAATCAGATTGGACCGGTGATGTTGATGATCAGAAGTCTACTTTTGGCTTTGTGTTTTGTCTTGGCTCTGGTCCTATCACATGGTCGTGCAAGAAGCAACATGCTCGTGCACTTTCATCTACAAATCTTGAGTATAAAACCACAATCCTTGCTAGTTAGGAGGTTTTATGGCTTTGGCAATTGATGACTGAGTTTGGTTTTCCTCTAGATCATCCCACTATTTTGTGGTGCGGTAATCAGAGTGCCATTCACATTTCTCGCAACCCAGTCGAACATCAGAGTACCAAGCACATTGAGCTAGATATGCACTTCATCCATCAACTAATTTAGGATGGTGTTATTGCATTGGAGTACATTCTTATAGATGCAAAGGTTGCTGATATCTTCACTAAACCTTTTACATCACCATGCTATCTTCAGTTGCAATCTATGCTTGGGGTTACAACAGTTGTCCTTAGGGGGTCTTGTTGAGGCCTTCCTTCCTTCATGTTTTTTCAGCATGTTTTTTCTTACCTCTTTTTGGGGGAGGATTTTTCCCATGGGGTTTTCCCTCTTCCCCCATTTTCAAAGGTTGCATTTCTTTGCATTTGTACATGGGTACCTAGCATGGCCTAGTTGTCGAGACCCATTTTGCATTTCATCTTGGATTTTTTAAGCTTAAGTGCATTCCCCTAAGTTTCACTTAAGGGGGGTGTTAGAGTAAATAATTATTATTTACCCTTTTACTTAAGTTTACTTAGATAAATGCATTTAGTTATTAGTTTTTGTCTAGGAGTTGTTGACAACATGGGAGTTTGTTCCTACTTAGTCATACTTATCTTCTCACCTACATGAAGGATAATCCACCTTTTGTGGACATATTCTTAGTTGTCAACCTTATCTCCTAGCTCTTTCTAGCTTGTTCTACAAGCTTCTTAGAGGCCTTTATAAACAAACTCTCCCATTGTATTTTTGTACAATAATTTTATTTTTCATTGTTGCAATACATTTCTCTCACTTTGTTGAGTTTCTTCAAGCCCTTCCTTTCCTTCTTTGATTTCTCTTTAGTAGGTTATTTGCATGCAGGTGATCTTAGCGAGCTATGAAGTTGGCTTTCATCAACTTCTACATCATTCCCACCTCAGTTTTACCTTCTCACTTAGAGGGTTTCTGGGTAATCATATTTGGTGTTATGTGTGTGTTTGATTACATGTTTACATGATTGATGCATATGCTTTACATGTTATTTCAGTATATTAATGGATGTGATGTATGAATGGTGAAAGTTTTATGGGTCCAAGTTTAAACTCCTAATTCGCCCCCCCTCTCAGAAGTTTACTCTCTTCCCACTTGTAATTCCAAAAATTGGTATCAAAGCCAAGTTCTTTAAAAGAGAATCTTTCCAGCTTAGTGGAAAGATCTTGAAATGGAAGTCTACAAGCTAGGAAAGACTATTGAGAACTAGGAGATTGAAATACATCTCATACTACATCAACTGAATGAGGTAAAAGAGGAACTAAAGAAATCCTTGAAGAGAAGGAAATAGATTGCTATTGTAGAGAATGACACACTATACAAAGAGATAGACACCACCAAGCTATTTGTAGATGGTAACTCCAATGAATTTGATGCAACAGTTGCCAATCTAATGGAAAATAATAGAATCCAAGCTAAGGAAATCAGAAATCTCAAGTTAGAGCAAGAATCACAAGCTATACTACTATGTGAGGTGACTAAAGAGAAGAAGAAAGCCATAGAAGACAAAGCCATGATTGAAGAAGACAAAAGAATTCTGGCAAATAGATTGGAAGAGAAGTCAACAAAGTTAACCAAGATCTCCAACATGCAATTGGATACCCTAAGTCAAATGATAAATGTCAACTATGAACTAAATGTCAAGGACATTGAGATAACTACATTGAAGTTGTAGAATGAACAATTGCAGAATGACCTAAAAAGAGAAAAGGAATTTGCTGAAAGTCTCAACAAGACAAATGAAGCTATCAAATACTTTGAGCAATTATTGAGATCCCCTAGATCCAATAGTGATACATCAGGATTGGGCTACACAAACACTAAAGAAGGAGAATCATCCAAAGTTGCAGAAGAAAGGGACATCAAAGGTAAGAACTTCAAACCTACTTGTCATAATTGTGGTAAGAAAGGACACACTACTAATGTGTGTAGGAGCAAGAATGCAAATCAAAATTTCAAGGCTAAGAACATGAATCATTGTCATAAGTGCAACAAACAAGGTCATCAGGCACATGAATGTAGAACTAGGACCATGCATAAACAAAGATTTGAAGGATATTGCTACAACTGTCAGAAGTATGGACATAGAGCCTTTGAATGTAGATCCAAATCTATGTGGTCATCAAACAAGATAAAAAAGGTAAGAAGCTATGGAAACTTTTATAATTGGGATTATAATACAAGATATAGTTGTCACTATTGTCAAGAATATGGACATATTCCTGAGAATTGTATTAGGACACACTTCAGTGGAAACTACAAAAGGTGGTTGAGTCAAACTACATGTTTTAGTTATTTGAAGACTGGTCACATCAGTAAGCATTGTCCAACTAGGTCACAAGCACCAAGTTGTGAATTTGATAAAGGCAAAGGCAAGGAAGATGTTGAACACAATAGAGATGAGATGAACAAGACATGGAAAAAGAAGAATGATTGCAACACATCAAATGGAGAAGGGATCACTTCACCCAATGGGTCAAGTGATTACACCTCATCAAATATAACAATTAAGAGGTATGTGGGACTGATATACAAGTGTTATATCATACATAAGTTCCAAAAGAGATAGTACTGAAAAGGATTACATTAGCATGAATAAAGGTGCAAGTTGTTGCTGAAAATTCAAGTTAAATTTTTTAAGTTCTTCATGTTGTTATTGAGCATGAAATGTTTCATATGTATGCCAAAAGGAATGTTGGTAGATGTCAAGCTGCCAGACTATCTAGTGGATGCTAAGTTTGTAGTAGCTAATGAGTGATGGTCATATCAATGGATGCCAAGTGATTTTGAAATTGAGTTGATGCCGAGCTTACAACTGTACAAGCACTAAACATTAAATGCAAGGTTTTCAAAGGATATATGATCATTTTCTGCTCATTATTCATCATTTCAAATTCCCACATGAGTGAGTAGAGTGAAAGGTGATTCAGAAACCTATCCAAAGCACTTGCAAAAAAATCGGTAGCGATCTCACAAGGTATTTATCATAAGCTAAGCTATGCACTTTTATTTTGCATAAACCCAAGTTTGACAAAATGGTGTCTAGCTCAAAAAATGTAGAAGGGAAAGAGGTTTTGAATGTTTGGCTTGTTAGGAATGAAGTTAAACAACTTGTATTTAAGGCCATTCCTGACATAGCTTATAAACAAGATCCTTCTGGCGCTTTATCCATGATCCCGCCAAATGTAATAATGGTGCAAGATGTAAGGAGATGTTATAATTGTAAACTTGGTAGCATTGGGGACTTAGAAATTAGAGAAGCATATGATAAGTTATGTGAAAATGGTGTTCTGAAGGAAGAATATAAAATCATTGAGAAGAAGGGTTTAACGCATGCCCTAGATTTTCCTAGTGTATTTAAAATTAAATGGATTAGAATTGTTAGTCCAAATACATGACGATTCTTTATGGCTGGAGCATGAGCCAATTAAGATTACCAAAAGAATAATTCATAGGGTTACTGGCTACCCAACCCTAGATTGGCCCAAGACTCCGAGGAGTGATTCCAAGGAAGTAATAAAGAACAACACTAGAGAAAAATGGAATAAGAGAGGCATGATAATAGATACTATTTCTGATCCATTGTTGAACTTTTTTGTAAGGGTCATTTCTCATAAATTCTATCAATCAAGTAGATTGAATAGTGTACCCTGCATTGTTGTAGATGTTGGCTACAAGATTGTGAAGAAAGATCATACTTATGATTTGGCTGAGCTTCAATTACAAAAACTAATGGAAAATCTTGGAGCTATCAAAAAGACCAAGATTACTCAATGAAAATTTGGTTCAATTCTAGTTTGCATATTCTTTTATGTGTAGAATACATTTCCCTCTTTTGGTAGTGTAATTTGGAAAACAAACAAGTCAATTGCAGTATAGATCAAGGAGTTTATTAAACATATGGGAGAAAATTTTGCGACATTGATGACAAGTTATTTTGAATACTTTAAGAAATCAATGAAGGAAAGAATGAAGATACCTGTCTCATTGGTTGAGCAACATTATAATGATATATGCTTTCTAGTTGATGCTGATTACACCTTTGTGCAAGCTGCCACACCAAGGGTTAGATGGTTAAGGCTACTTGGGTATGAAATTAATGTTGATGAAGCTTCAACAACCATCACAACACTCCTAGCAGAAGACATTGATAAAAGTGCAATGATATTTGGCAGCTATGAAATGGTAAAGTTAAAGATTACCATGGAGTTGAAAACTGCCTCCACACTCATGAAGAAAGATAAGTTGGTTAAGAAGCTAAAGGCCAAATTTGGAGAAGGTGCAGATGAGAAAGATGAGGAAAGAAGATGAAGAGGATGAAGAGGAAGAACAAGCACAAGCACAAGAACCTCTTGCATTGACTTAAGGCATGGGAGAGGATAAGGAAGAAGAGGAAACAAAAGGTGTTGAGGGAGAAGAAGCCGAGGAAGCACCCACTCATGCCAAGCCAAAGAAGAGAAAGGCTAAGACACAACCAATGACTAAGGCAAAGAAAATTGTTAAACCAAGCCTAGTCAAGCCAAAAAAACCTACCACCAGAGCCAACACACGAGAAACAACTCAAAAGGCCAAGGAGAAATCCAAGCAAACAAAGCAAGGTGACCAAGTGCAAAAGAAACAAAGAAGAAAATATGTTGCACAACCAGATTCAAATGAAGAAAGGACTAAATCAAATTATATAAGCCAATTCAAAGTGGTAAGTCACAAACCCCTCTCTGATCTTGAAAATTGGTGTGAAAATGTCAAGAATAATGCATATTCATTTGGTCTTAGAAATGTAAAATTTGATGATTTGAGCAAAGAGGAGAAAAAACTAGTGGAAGAAGCCCTACATGAAATGATGTCAAAATTTAAGACAGCACCATTTGAATTTTCCAACTCAGTACCTAAGAAATTATATGATTTAGTTGAGCAAAAATGACATTATTGTTTAAATTTGGAAAAACAAATAAGGGAAACCACTTTGGCCCAAGTAATGCTAGAACTTACAAAAGGGTAGATTGCTAAGGCAAATAAGAAATATGGAGTTAGGTTTACACCTAAATATAGAGCCTTCAGCATTCTTCAAAATAATATTGAAGATGTGGTCAAGAAATCAACCCAAATATGAAAATTTATCTATGGGCTGACCACTGTGAAACAAAGAGAAGCTAACCCTTTTGAGGATAAATATGATGATAAGGATGAAGATGATAAAGATGATGACAAATAAAATAATGATAAGAAGTATGGTACAGTTGACAAGGAAATTAAAAAGCAAATTGATGACAAGGCAACAACTTAACAAGAACAAGATGAATAGAGTGTGCAAGACACACAAGTGCCAAGTGTTAGTCCTCCCCATGACACAGTCAAGTCTACTAAAACTATTATTGTTAAGGATATCTCTAACCTTTTAGCTTAGAACACCAATCCCCTAACTACAAAAGACTTAAAGAAGATATTAGACCAATCTACACTGTAAGACAAGCTATGTAATAATCTGGTTTTGGTCAGTATAGATGAGCTCCAAAAAGTAGTAACTGATGTCACAAGGGACAAGGTAAATCTACAAGAACCACCTTCTATCATCCCCTTAGTTACAAGTGTACAAACTTTGACTAACAATAATAGATACATCTACTAAGGTTGACACAAGTGATAAAATTGTTACTATTGAGAAGAAGCATGCATAAGAGAAAGATAAAATAGGACAGATAGATACATCCATACCTAAAGCACAAGGACAAGGTGCTATTCAAGTCATAATAATAGATCAGGTCAAGCCTAAAGAACATGATAAAACACCTAAGGTAAAGGAGTAGGAAGCCATCCAAGCATTGGTAACTCTACTAACATCTGGCACTCCACCACAAGTTCTTCAGAAGTTGAGCACATAAGCCATACCATTGCAAATCTCAGTGCCAAACCCTTGTTCATCAAAAGTTGAAAAGGCAATTCACTATGGAGATATCACTCTTGATTAAGATATTATTATTCCAAAATTTGATTAAAGGACATCTTTCTAGATGCATTTAGTCTACCAAATCTTGAAGAAACCAAGCCACTACTAGAACAAGTGTCAAATATAGTGGAAAAAGTCAATAATGAAGACATTGACACTAATGCTTAACTTTTAGAATGGTTTGAAAATAAATTCCAGAGCAAAATAAATGAAAAGATATTTGGTGATACAACACTCACTCAAGTTGCATTGGCTACAAAGGTTGAGGATGTGAAGAAGGTACTTGAGAATATATTCTCATTGTACACCAATTTGTGTGACCCTACACTCTTCACCCAAGAGACCATACATCATATTCTGAGCATGGAGAGAAATCTCAACATATCAAGTACAAGGTTACCTCAAAACCTTGCTTAGAGTGAGAAGCAATTTCATACATTTCTTTAGACACAAAGTCAATTAGCTATGTTAACAGTAGAAGAGGCTAGCATAAGAGCCAAGTTGACATGTATACAAGCATTCCTTACCCCATATATGGAAATACTGCACAAGGAACTAGGTTATGCTAAGAATTTACTAAAGAAAGACCCCAATCTTTCTACTCTAGATGGCCTAGTGCACCTTGTTGCCGAACTTGCAATCTAGATCAGGTCATTGGATGTTGCATGTGATAACTAGGATGTAGCTCTCAAGACTATAATGGAAGTCCATAAATCTTTTTTGGACAAACACATTATACATGTATAGCCCATTTGACATAAGTGTCAAAAAGGGGGAGAATAAATAACATTAGACATTGGGGAGATTAAGGGAGAAAAATACCATGGGGGAGTATGAACAAAGGGGGAGCAGAGAATATAAAAAATGAAGAAATAACAAAATGGGAGCCTAGTAGTAAAGTTATATCATTGGGGAGATATACATTTTTGGGAGATACATTTTTGAGGAAATCAATAAATAGATATAGATATCAGCTATGACAGAGCATATCAAATGAAAGAGTATTAGATACAACACATTGAAGTCAGGGAGGAGCATAGATTTTGGATACAAAATAGACACATTAACTCAGGGGGAGTTATCAATTTTGAGGTATATAGGTTATTGCAAAATTTTTAAATTTTGAATTTTTGTATATAAGCCCAATCATGAATGGGTTATGCTTGAGAAGATGAGATTGATTATGTATATTTAAGTGTTTTTGACACTCATGTCAAAGGGTGAGATATTTGATCTCAGATAAATGAGTGTCAACACACTTAAGCCATTTACTTAGTTCATGCCAAACTAGTAATACATGCCAAGCACAACACGTAAATATTAGACCATGCTGAGTTGGAATGAGTGCTGGGTCACTCATGTGTCGAGTCACTTTAGTGTCGAGTAGATAGACCATGCTGAGTGATTCAGATGCCAAGTAAATAGTGGATGCCGAGCAGTATAGGTGCCAAGTTAGAAGCATATATATAGTGTATGCCGAGCATCAGAGACTTTATATGTTGAGTGATACAGTTTGGACATATTTGTTTGAAATGGCACAAACAACCATGTAAACCATTTGTGATCCAACTTAAGGATATATTATGATATTTTGGAGATAAGGAAAAATCTATATGTAGATTTCCTATGTAATGACATGCAACTAATTAGAAAATGGGAAGGTTTAAGTGGCAAAATGGATGAATCTCAGCCGTAGATTCATACCTAACCCTAAGCTACCTAAGTCTTCTTAAGGAGGATGAAACCCTAAATTATTAGCAAGTGTACAAAGGGTGCATGATTGAATTGGAAGAGTGAACAATATAGTTTGTAGAGCATTTAGGATGACTTAGAAGTAAGAGTGTATTGCATAATCAGTTAGAAAATAATAGAGGATAGAGAAGGATAGAAAATTGATACATCAAATCATGAAGGATCAATCAAACATTGTGCATAGGTAATCTGTTATTAGGAAAGCAAGTGCCAACCATAGGATCTATGCTGAGACATTTTAACATGTGATTTCAATTAAATCTCTTAACAAAGTACTCCTAACAGGTTGTATGAAATCCTTTAACAAGGTGCTTACTTAATTGTAAGTTGAAGTCCTCTAACCAGGCACACTTCTAATAGGGTGTTGAAATCCTCTAACAAGGTGGAACTTAACAATCTTTGTAAGATTTTAACATGAAAAACCTTTCACAGGGTAGACCATGATTCATGGTCAAACCATTGTAACCTTAATTGGATACACTTTATTGTTGCTGTAGTGAAGATTTGTGGGTGTCATCCCCACCCCAGTTTTACCTTCTCAGTTGGAGGGTTTCTGGGTAATCATATATGGTGTTATGTGTGTGTTTGATTACATATTTACATGATTGATGCATATGCTTTACATGTTATTTCAATATATTAATGCATGAGATGTATGAATGGTGAAAGTTTTATGGGTCCAAGTTTAAACTCCTGATTCACACCCCACCCCCCACCTAGAAGTTTACTCTCTTCCCACTTGTAATTCCAATAGTCGTGGAGTGCAAGAGGCATACAAATGAGCATGAAAAGGACTCTTAGCTAAGCCTTAGGAACACAACTCTTGCTAGTAAACCATGAAATGGGAGATTTATTTAGACAAGAGCAAGAGTTTTAGTGTCAAAGAAATTCTTAAGTATGAAATGCAAGGATGAAAGACTTTATGTGTGCACATTGAGTGGGTTAGAAGAATGGGTTATTTTAATTAATTAAAAGGGGACATGTTCTTTTAATCAAATATGGTCTTAGGATATTATAGTCAAACTAAAGGTTAAAATCAAACAATTTAAAAATAAATAAATTTGGCCTAGGTAAATGATTAAATAATTTAGCCAAAATGCTGGGAAGGGGGATAATAATCTAGATGACCATTTTTAGGTGATTAATTTTACCCCTCTTTGACTAATGTGTGATAGATTTGAGGAAGACATTATATCAAAGAATAAATAAGCCAAGTAGGTAGCAAGGTAGAGAGATATGATTTTGAAGAACAAAAATGGAGAATGAGATAACAGGTCTTGAATGTACATCCTAGTAGTGATAGTACTAAACACTAGGAGAGAGAAGTGATATAAGAACCCAAGAAGAATACTAACATCAAGTAAAGAAAATAGACCAAGAGAAAATGGATAGGTCAAGTATATGCTCTTGAGAACTAGATAGCTATAAATAGAAAGTGATGATAGAATATTCCTACCCCCTCGGTATCAAAATTAGAATGACGTAAAGGGGATAGTAAGGTATGATCAAATCTAGATCCAACAAGGTCCATGATGATAGATAAGTGATTAAAACCAAAGAGTGACCATAAGAAAGTGATGAAATGCCCTAGTTTGACTGGAGTTGACCAAGAAAGATATAGTATGAAAATTAGGTCAAATCAAGTAGAAAGATGGTTTAGAAGAGAAAGATGTGAATTGAAGTGGGTAAGAAGTGTATAAATGATGCAGACATGAATAAATGAAGATGCCCTATGAAAATTCAAAGATTAGACCTCAAAAGGTTGACTAACTACATAGGAGAAGACATAATTTTAAAATGTGATTTTGACCATCAAGATGAACTTAGATTTTGATTTTGATCTCGAAAATGGGTGCAAAATGTCAAAGTTAGCCAGGGGTGTAACTTTTGCAAAATTTTGAGGAGTTTGAAAAATGGATCATAATTAGGTTGAAGGACTATATAAGGGCTCAAGGGGTCATTTTCAACTCATTTTGTCTTTTGTGAATTTTGAGAGCTTTGGAGTGGTGTGAAAGAGAGTGATGGCTTTGGTAGGCATTCTAACCCATCAACACCATTTTGAGAGCAACCGGTTGCACAACTAGCCTGAAGACTATGAGGCCATAGTATGTATTCAATTTTTTTTTCACTTTTACATCATTTAATGCACTTTTAAACACATTTTAATGTGTTTTCCATGTTTTTGGGTCAAATATCATGCAATGCTTTTAAAGTATTGCACAACTACTTTGAGAAGTATTGTGTAATACTTATGATGTGCACAAATTATCTCATGACTATTATGAGAAGTGTCGTATAAGACACACCCAATAGTCACACGATATCGTGTAAAGTATCACATGACACAAAAGTATTGCATGACTATTGTAAGAAGTATTGCATGATACTATATCAACACAAAGTATCATGCAACTATTAAAATAAGTATCACATGGCTTTTTGTTGAGCATTCTTTCATGTTTAAAGGCATAATTTGAGCATGTGATTGTTGTTTTCTGTCATACTTATCTTTTACAAGTTTTTCTTGATCTCTTATGATTGGTATTGATACTTTTTGCTTCTCATTATGCCTATGTAGATAGTTTTTTTGGTGATATTGATCAAAGCCCCCAAGGTGGTGGGGTTAGGTGTTGTTTCCCATCTTGATGACGATGAGAGGGGAACAATAGAGAGCATAGTTTTTAGTTGGTTGATGCGCATGCCCCATATTCAGGTGAACTATGGGTTATTGATAGCATTAGCTGAGAGGTAACACAATAAGCATAACACTTTCCATTTTCCCACTGGTGAGGCCATGATCACCCTTGAGGATGTATATCACATCCTATGTGTACCATGTCATGGTGATCCAATGAGTATGATCAATATGTCTTGAGGTTTGTTCTTTTAGCTTTTGATTTCCATATGAGGTATGTTGATATGAGCTTTTGCATGTGATAGGTTTATTATGATTAGACCCTAATAGAGGGGAGATTAACATGCCAATACATTTTTAAGGATGTGACTATCTTAGACCACCATCTTAGCTAAGAGAGACTGGTAGAAGAGTACAAAGATCAATATCCTTTACCCTATCTCATGTGTTCATTAGTTTCCCAAGCCCTTGTCACATATAGGAGCTAGAAGGGCTTCCCTATAGGTTGGGGAAAATGTTGGAAATGATTGAAAAGATCATAAGGAATATTGTTAGAATGATCATATGGAACTGGTAAAGAATGTTCTCAATCATTGTTTTGTCATTGATGTCAAACTTGCTACTTGCAGGAATGGAAATTGCTTTAGTGATCCAAATACTATCAATTAGTTGATTAACAAGGAGGAGGAAATCAATAAGATGTAACTAGAACACCTAGAGAAAGGTTTAAGTTATGATGTTCGAATGAAGTAGAAGGATCAGTCAAGCCATTGATGAATTAATGTACTGATGACATACTCTAAGACACAGAGAATGAGCACACTGAAACATATCAAAGATATAAGATTTTAGCTAAGACATCTGTAAAGCCTAACTAAAGTTCATTAGAGAGAAGGAGCCGAGCAAGTTAGTAGGTGCCAAATAGATTCCTAGTTGAAGTTGAGCAAGTTCAACTTCAAGTGCCGAGTGAACTTTAGATGCCGAGTGATACAAATTTTATCAAGTGCCAAGTGATCCAGAGTAATCAGGTGCCAAGTGATATAGTTTTATTTAGGTGCTGAGCTATCCAGGAAACAGATGTCGAGCATCAAAAAACCAATAGTGCCGAGTAACACAGAGATGCCAAGCATTAGTAAACCAATAATGCCGAGTTGTTGCATTATTTTGATAATCGAAGATTTTCTAGATCTAAGCCGACAAGGTTGTTATCTAGAAGTCTTTGAATTAAATGGAAGATAAGAATGATGAGCTGGTGGCACATAACACCATGTAGAACATTTTTGAGGTTACAACTGGAACCTAGATGAAGTCTCTAGATAAGAACAAGATATGAGGTAGATACATTGTATCCTACCTAATCCATTTGAAACCCTACAAATTGGAAGGGAGAATTGAGTGGAAAAGAAAAATTAGATTTCTTTTTAAGGAGTCATAAGGTCATGAAGAAAAGAGAGAGAGGTGGTTAAGCATGAAAACATAATTGTTGAAGAAGGTGCTAAGGAGAAGAAAGCACAAAAATACTATTTGGATAGACAACCACAAGGATGATTGCATTGGTATGATGAGTAAGAAGACTCAAGGAGATGAAGCTTGAGAGGAAGACAAGATGTTAGAGCTGAAATGATTAAAGCCAAGCAATAGGACTGAATTGAAGAAGTGATATGAAATCTGCAAAGTATGTTGTAAGTTGTATCAGATCAAAAAGCCAATATTGTTACTCTCTAGCAATTGTAACAAATAGTTTAAATCCTATGGACTTAGGTTGGTTTAATAGCCATGAGGTAAATCCTTTAACAGGGTGACATTCCAAGTGAATGTTCAAAAGTCCTTTAACCAGGCCCATTCCTAACAGTTTGGTGAAATCCTCTAACAAGGTCACATTTAACAGTGTGTTGTAAGCCTTTAACAGGGCATCACTTTAGAAGAGTGAAAATCAAGTAGCATGTGACTGGTGGTTTTTCCCAAATTGGGTTTCCACGTAAATCATTGTGTCATGTGTTGATCTTGCATGTTTTTATCTCTGCATGTTGATTTACTGTAACTTGCTAATATGGTTGATTTAAGTTTCGATGAATGAAAAGTGTATGGATTCATTAAAAGTAGTGAAAAAGTGTTATTAGGGCATTTGGACCTTGGATAATTGATTCACCCCCCCCCTCTCAGTTATTCTAAAAGAATTCTAACAATAGATTGGTAGTAGACTTGATTGGGTAGCCTTGGAGGTTGGCATGGGGACCTACAATTCTTGCAGACATGTACCATGAGCTATATGAGGTAGTATATCAGGAGGGAAGGACTTAAGAATGTGGTGCATTTCTAGCTCAGACTTGGGCATGGGAGTACATAGTGGTGAGATGGCCTTAGGTGTAGCCACAAGAGCAAAGTCATCCATTCATATACCGATACACATGGTTCATCCCCTAGACACACAATAGGGATGTCACATACTATAGGAGGATCTTTGATGAGATGATATTGTTTGTGTGGAGACCATATAGACATTGTGTGAGATGGGTGGATGATTAGGAGTTAAGTACATGTGCTACAACTGACCACTCATTGGGAGGTACTCTGATATAGTTGAGCACTTTGTGATCAACTAGGTATGGAGGTAACTTGGATAGAGGCATGTGATATCTACTGAGATCACCACATATGCCTATTTCTGAGGAGAGGAGGATTAGGGTTCATTGCCTATGTTAACGATACATTAGTGTTGATGTGAGATTCCTAGGACTATCGTCTAGATGTGACAGATGCAGGGGCAAACCCAACTTATCTTTATAAGATGCAGAGGTATCCATTCCCTTAGTTTGCATGACCAAATGCATTTCTTGAGGTGTAGATCAGGGAGGTGATAATAGGGATTGTGGAGGAGGTAGAGGTAGAGGGTGAGGTGATTGCAGGTAGGAATCAGTTCCTAAGGTCTTGTGGGGAGATGGACATAGGCCTGAGCTATGAGGGAGGAGGAGGAGGAGGATCTAGAGTAACCATTGAGGTAGAGGAGAGTGGAGAGAGTAGAGCCACAAGGTGAGCACCCAATAGGGGGAGATGGGGAGTATCCTAAGGATGCTTGGATTCAAGTGCTAGAGGTAGAGATACAGGGGTTGAGGATGACCATTACAGTAGGAGACCAACAACTGGTGGATGTGGGGGGGTGTGAGCTAGAGCAATAGGGAGCTAGGGTGAGGTACTACCATAGAGTTTATATTGCTGCATTTCCTGTAGATTGGTGGGTACCTATGTGCTCAGAGAGAGCGGGTAGATCAAATCAGCCACCAGTGAGGGAACCAATAACTCCTCCTTAGACACAACCTACTCATGAGGGGGGAGCCAGTCTTAGGTCTAGGTTGATGTCCTTGGTGTCACTTTTTGATGTATATATGTATTTTGAGATAATTATCCAAATTTTGGATCTCACATGTACATGTACTTTGATTCATTTGATATATATGATATACTGGATTCAATCGATCTTTATTGTGTACTTGTCTCATTTTATACTCATGTGATGGATGTTTTAGTACTTGTGTTTTCATTTCTATGTGACATTTCTCATTTATGTCCATGTTTATATGCTCATGGATCTCTCTCATAGATAGTTTTAGCTCTCATGTTTATGATGTAGACTCATGTTTTGAAAATGTGATACTTGGATAGATTAGATGTGATTATTAGATTAACCCTTTGTGATGACAGGTATAGAAGGAGCAAGAAAGTGGACATGATCGATAAGGAATGAAATACATGATTGAGAGAAAGATTGAGAAGATATGAACATAGTTAGCTAGCATATTTGTGAAAGATGAAGAGAGAGCTCTCTCCACATGCAAAATGCAAGACTAATCTAGAATGAGCTTATAATGCAAACCAATATGCACAATAGTTTACTTGTAAGGGGCACAAAACATTTAGATTTTAATTTCATCATTAAGTGTTATTAGGGACATCAGAAGATCATACAATTCTCACTTGTATAACTATGAGGATATGAATATGAACTATGTTGGATAGGTATGTGGGAATCCAACTTAAGCAATAGAAAAATGTAGGTCAAGGTGACTAATGAAGTTAGATTCCTTAAGTTTTAGTATAGCAAGAGTACACTTGTAGCAAGGCATAAGTGCTAGGATTGTATGCCTAAAATGAGGGCACACTTCTATGGGTCATTATATCCAAGATTGCTCAAAAATGAGGTCTCGAATGACAGCTCATAGCTCTCTATTCATGGAGTGCAAGGGTTTGTAATGGAGGCCCTCAATTTGACCTAGTTTGTGCCAATGCAAGTACACCATGAAACAAGAGATTCAAGTATCCAAAATGCATGCAAATGGAGATGAAAACTAATCTATAGGATAACAATGCAAAACAATGCAAGAAAGGAAATGTAATAACAATGCAATACTAATATATGAAAACAAATATGGATCTAAGCTAATATTCAAATGCAAGGATGAAACCTCATGATGGAAGCCATGGATGCATGAGAGAAGAAGACAAGAAGATAGTTCTCCACACAAACCTTTAGTATTCAAACTCCTTCAAAAATCACTCTCCAAACTTGTAGCATAACGATAGCATAATAATGGATCTCAAAATGAGGAGAGGGCTCTCCCTTATAAAGAAAAATGTGGAGGTGGGAAACTTCTCACACCCAATATGGGATAATAGAGTTTGATCATGTGAGACAAAATTCTACCAATGAGAAAAGAGGAGGAAAATTAAATGAGGGAAAGAAAAAAGAATTGATTTAATTTTTATTTATTTTATTTCCTTTTTCACGTGGGAGTTATTTAATTAAAAGGGAGCAAGTTCTTTTAATTAAATAGGAAATATTTAATTAAATTAAAAGAGGGGTTTTCTCTTAATTAATTAAATGTGGATGAATTTAATTAAAAAAGAGGTTTTCTTTTAATTAAATGGGGAATTATTTTATTTAATTAAAAGAGAGATTTTCTTTTAATTAAAAAAGACTTAGGATAAAATGATCAACCTTAGAAAAATAAATAATCAAATTTGATCAAGGAAATTGATTTAAATTGATTTAATAAAATATTGCAAACATTGATTCAGGAAATTTGATAAATTGATAAATTGAATAATGGGGGCCCATAGTCTAGGTGACCATTTTAGGGTGCATACAGAACCAAGATTGTTTAAGTATGTCAAGGGATATCACACTGTTGGACAAATCATTAGAGATAAAGATGCTAGACCAATGACAGGGAACAAGTTGAGAAATGATACATGTTTGTTGAGCATGCAAGAACCTAAAACAATGAAAGATGTCTTAGAAGATGCAGACTAGAGTAAAGCCATGGAAGAAAAGATTGAACAAATTGAGAAAAATAAGACATGGACCTAGTTCCTAGACCAGAAGATAAAAATGTGATTGGTACCAAGTGGGTATATAGAAACAAGGTAGATGAAAATGGTGAAGTCACAAGGAACAAGGAAAGATTAGTCTATAAAAGATATGCATAAGAAGAAGGGATAGATTATGGAGATACATTTGCTCCTATTGCAAGACAAGAAGGAGTAAGAACTCTGCTTGCTTACTTTGCATACAAAGGTTTCAAAGTTTATCAAATGGATGTTAAGTCTGCATTTCTGAATGGTATATTAGAGGAAGAGGTTTATATAGAATAGCCATAATGATTTGTTGTTGTGAACAACAAAAACATGGTATGTAGACTACACAAAGCTTTATATGGTTTGAAGCAAGTACCAAGAGCATGGTATGAGAGATTTCATAATTATCTTGTGAAAATTAGATTTGAGAGGACTGATGATAACAACAATCTGTACTTGAAGATAGAGAAAGGAAATGACATTTCATTATTTGAAATTTTTGTTGATGATATCATATTTGGAGGTCAAGATACTTTATGTATTGCTTTTGCAAATGAAATGAAGAAAGAATTTGAGATGTCTATGATTGGAGAGATCAAGTTCTTTGTGGGTTTGCAAGTACATCATATGAAATATGGTATATAAATCACTCAATCAAAGTATGTTAAGGAGATACTAAAAACTTTTGGATTGGAAAATTGTAAGCTAGTAAGTACACCTATGGTGACATGACATAAATTGTCAAAAGATGATGATTCAGCTGAGGTGAATCAAACATTATACAGGTCTATGATTGGTAAATTACAATATGTAGTACATAGCAGACCTGATATTGCATTATCTGTAGGGATAGTTGCAAGATTATCTACTAATCCCAAGGAGAATCATGTGATGGTAGTAAAGAGAATAATGAGATATCTAAAAGGAACATAGGAGTATGCTCTACACTACAAGAAAAATGAGAAATTTGAATTGAGAGCCTATACCAATGTTGATAGGGCTAAAAATATTGATGACAGAAAGAGCACTAGTGGAAGAGCACTTTTCTTAGGCAAAAGGTTGGTTACATGGACTAGTAGGAAAAAAAACTGCATTTCTCAATCTACTGTTGAAGCTGAATATGTTGCTACTGTAGTAAACTGTACAAACATTGTATGGATCAAATAGCTACTCAAAGGTATGAAGAAGGAAATCACTGAACTTGTGATACTTTATTGTGATAATACAAGTGTTACAAATATATCAAAGAATCCTGTGATGCATACACAGACTAAGCACATTGCAATCAAGTATTATTACTTGAGAGAATTAGTTCAAGATAAAGAGGTGAAGATGGAATATGTTAACACAAAAAAACAAATAGCTAATATCTTCACAAAAACATTACCTAAGAGATGCTCATGAGTATCTAAGAGGTAAAATAGGGGTGATACCCCTATCAAAGGCTATCTAAGAAGCATGAGGAGAACCCTACATCAAACAAGTTGATTGACATATGTTACACATTGATGCAATGGATCTTACTTTAGGAGCTACCTAAAGTAATCAAAGAATTGGAACTTCAAATTAGTCATAAGCAAGGTGACCGAGGGAGAAACTGAAAATATTCATATTTGCATATGAAGATGACATGTCTTTGACATTATTGTCAAAGAGGGAGAAATAGATTGTTGTCAAGAATTGAGTTCAAGAAATCATAGAGGGAGAAATCTAGATATTAGAAGATATAGAACTATACTATGGAATATCTACTCAGAAGGAGAAAGTGTACCAATGTACCTGTTGATTACATTTACCTAGTATGAGGGAGATAATGTTGAGGGAGTCATAAGGATGAGTTGATTTTCTATTGATCATAACAGAATTTTGTAACCTATTCAAAAGATGTAAGTTACTGATAGAGGGAGAGATTTCAATACAAGGAATTATTTTCTTTTTGGTATTCTGATTGGTCATACTAATTAAGTTTGGTCAGTTTGGTTTGCCATCAATGCCAAAGAGGGAGATTGTTGAAAATAGATTAAAACAAGTATGATAAATGTGTTTCAATCATTATTTTGTCACTAATGTCAAACCTGTTACTTTCTGGTAAGATAATTTCTTATATGATTTAAGTACTATCATTTATTTGATTAATGAAGAGGATTTGATCAAATGAGGTAACGATAGAACTTAGAGGAAAGGTTGAGTTACGATATGAAAAGAAGTACAAGAATAAGTTAAAACAGTGATATTATAGTGCATCGATAATCTACTTAATGGTACAAAGGTTGGATACACTGATTAAGTTTAGAAGAACAAGTTAAATAGAGTTTGTCTGCCAAGCTTGACCGAGTGGATAGTAGGTGTTAAGAAAAGTTAGTACAAGTTGAGCAAAAAAAATAGTTGGAGCTAAGCAAAGTCAATTTTAGTGTAAGACGAGAAGTTTGGTTGATGTCGAGCACCAGTAAACTTTAGTTCATGGCGAGTGTTTTGACAGTAGATGTCGAGCAACATAGTATGTGCCGAGCATTAGAAGCCAGTTAATGTTAACTGTCAGCATTATGAGAAAGATAAAAAATTCAATAAATCTGAGTTGACAAGTTTGATTTCTTAGGTTGTCTGAACAATGTGGAAGATAAGGTTGATGAGCCAATGGCACAAAATTCAAGATGAACCATTTTGAGGTGAATTCAAAGAGAATTTAAGGAGAAGTTTCTAGAAGAGAATGAAATTAAATGAGAAGTAGATTCATTAAATCCTACCTAATCTAACCTAACCATAAAATGGATGATGGAGGAGAATCGAAAAAATATCTTAATTCTCTATTTATAGAGATGGCTCATTAGAAGCAAGAGTTGTCATGTGTGAGAGCCTAAAGAAGACAAAGAGTCTAGGGTATTGCTTCATTCAGTAACCTAAGAGAAGAGACTGCATTGGCAAGCAATGCAAGAAGGCTTAAGGGTATGAATTCTTGAAGGGTGAATAAGCTATCAAAGCTAAGGAATGTGAAATCAAAGAAGAATGGGGCACTAAAACAAAGATCTATAATCTGCAAGTGTGTTGTAAGTTGTTATCAGATCAAACCTTATTATTACTCTCTAATTTTTGTATCAGTCTAGGGTAAATCCTTTGGATTAAGGTTGACCTAACGGTCATTTATAAATCCTTTAATTTGGTGACATTCCAAGTGAATGGTCTAAATTCCTCTCACAAGGTTCACTCCTAATAGGGTGATTGAAATCCTTTAACCAAATTGCATTTAACAATGTGCATTGTAACCTTTAATAGGGTTGGCCTTTCACAGGGCATCACTTCATAAAAGTGAGAATGAGTAGCATGTTACTAGTGGTTTTTTCCCAAATTGGGTTTCCATTTTAAATCATTGTGTCAAACATGTTATTGAATCTGTTATGCTTCATAATTACATTTTTGCAAATTGATTAGATGGTAACCTACAAGTTTAAGTGATTGCATAATCTAATGGATGCATGCATGATGAAAATGTTTTATGGATATGGGTTCACTAAGATATGAAAAGTTATAATTGTACATCTGGACCTTGGATAACTGATTCACCTCCCCTTCAATTTATTCTAAACAATTCCAACACACACACCTAAGGGTTTTCCCTAGGACCTCACAAGGGGTGCTTCCCCTTGACCTCATCTTTAGGGCGCTACCCCCAAACCCCTGTAGTAAACTCTGGGGGGGAGACCATACCAAATATATTGGGTTAAATCAACCTCTAAGTCTGATTAGGATCTACATCACAAAACTTTTTACCACTTGGGAAGGCTCTAAACACTAAGACCTAACACTAAGATTATTAAATGAAAACTGAAGGAATGGAGCTCAAATTTCTTAATTGGCAACATCTTTGAGAATAAACTCATCATGGAAGATCTAAATTGGAATCTCTCAATAAAGAAGTTTTGTAACATGGGATGGGTTTACCCCAATTCCTTTAAAAGAAGTTCATGCAACAATATGAGGATTTCTTAGCTAAGAAGGAACTTTTGTGAAGGCAAGAGTCTACAGAAACTTGGTTAGAGGTAGGGGACAAGAACACAAATTTCTTACAAAATAGTACCAAATAAAGGAGAATGATTAACTATATAACATCCATCAAAGATGTTGAAGGTAAATTTAAGGATTCTTCAGAAGATATTAGCTTGAAAACCATCTCAAATTTTGATAACATTTATAACAATACAGAAAGCTCCAACCTTACAACCGAGAACAATATTTTAGCCTTTATAACCAAACTTATCTTTGATGAGAAAAATAAAAAGATAATGCAAAAATTTTCTAGGCAAGATATTGAGACAACTCTAAATCTTATGAACCCATATAAATTGTCTGGGCCTGATGGCTTCCCAGCAACAATCTTTCATAAATGCTAGGATTTTTTAGGTGAAAACATAAGAAATTCTTTAGAATGAGTTATGAACTCAAGTAAACTTATAAGATAAATAAACAATATCTTTATTTATTTGATCCCTAGAAATGAGAAATTAGAGTCTTTTGATGACTTTTGACCTATAAGACTTTATAATACTCTTTACAAATTATTTACCAAGACTTTGGCTAACCGACTTCAACTTCTCTTACCTAACCTTCTTAGTTAGGAGCATACTAGTTTTGTCCCTAGTTGATTGATTTATGATGGTATTATCATAGTATAGGAAGCGATACACTCTATTCAAGTCCACAAAGACCCAAGTATGTTAATCAAATTGGACATTAAAAAGGCATATGATAAAGTTGTTGGAATTCTTCAAAATAACTGAGAGGGGGGTGAATTAGTTATCCAAGGTCCAGATGTACAAATAAAAATTTTCAATGCTTAACAAATTTATGTCCACAAAATCATATCAAGCACACATCCATTAGATCATCCAATAGCTTAACTTAGTAAGTCACTGTCCTAGGTAAAAATACCTTTCAGAAATGTAAACATGAAATACTACAAAATCATTTAGACAATTTGACACAAGGATTTTACGTGGAAACCCAATTTGGGGAAAACCACCAGTAACACACTACCCAATTTTACTCTTCTAAAGTGATGCCTTGTTAAAGGACAACCTTGTTTAAGGTTACAATACACACTATTAAATGTGACTTGGTTAAAGGATTTCAATCACCCTATTAGGAGTGAGTCTCATTAGAGAACTTTAGAATAGTCCATTAAAATGTCATCTGGTTAAAAGATTTACAAATGACTATTAGGTCAGCCTTAATCCAAAGGATTTATCCAGACTTGATCTGATAATAAAATACAACTCACTTGCAGATTATAGATCTTTGGTTTAATCTTCCATTCTGCTTGGCATTCATACTCTTCATCTTTGATAGCTTGTTCCCCCTTCAAGCATTCAACCTCTTAATCCTTCTTGCTTTGTATGCCAATTGCATTCTCTTCTATTCGACCAACATATGAAGCAACACCCTAGATTTCTTGTCTTCCTTAGGTTCTTGCACATGAAAACCTTTGCTTCTGGCTTGTTATCTCTATAAATAGAGAATTTAGGTCTTTTTTTTGTTTAACCATAATACTCCATTTTAGGGTTAGATAAGATTTAATGAATCTACTCATTTTTCCATTCTAGTCCCTCTAGAAACTTCTTCTACAATCTTCCTTGAATTTGCCTCAAAATGGTTTATCTTGAATTATGTGCCACTAGTTCATCATACTTATCTTCCACATGCTTCATATAATTCAAAAAATCAAATTAGTCAGCTCAAATTTGTCAAATCTTCGATTTAACATTTTTCATCACTCGGCATCTACATTGTTCACTTAGCAACAACAATCTTTAGATGCTAGACCAACATTAGGTTGCTCAGCACCAACTACGTCTTCTCAGCTCGGTCACTGTTGTTATTTCCCTGATGCTCAACACTTACAAAATTTTATCGACACTCGACATATACTAACTTTCTACTCGACCTGAACTAGAATTTGTCCGGCTTACACTATTTTCTTGGTCAAGCTTGGCAGACACTTTTTATGAAAATAGTTCTTCTTGGCTTAGCTAAAGTAACCCTTTACTTTAGCCTTAAGTAGATCAACAATCCATAATATCATCAATGTCTTACTTGGTCTTAGTTCTCCTTTTATACACTAAATAACTCAACCTTTCTCTATGTTCTCTTGTTGTCTTCTCTTTTCAAATCCTCTACATCAATCAAATAAATGATGACATTTAGACCAAAAAGCAATTGTCTCACCAATAAGTAGCAGGTTTAACATCATTGACAATATAATGATTGTTCCATGATAGGTTCCATACTTCAAACAATCTCTTTTCAACAAGAGTAGACTGGAGATTCCTATGTAAATGTCTGGAAGCATATGGTTTCCCCAAGTAATGGATAAAATTGATCTTTGAATGCATATTGACACCAAAATTATCCATCTTGATTAATAGCTCTTTAGAGTGATTCTTTAGTATTTCAAGAGGTTTAAGGCAAGGGGGTCCAATCTCCCCCTTTTTTTATCCTTATGGTTGATGCTTTAAGCAAATCTTTGTCTAATACTAGATCTTTGGGTCAAATTAAAGAAATTTCTACTAATAGTTATGCATAACCAACTATAAATCAGTATTTTGTAGATGATACCATGCTCTATGGTTAGATCACAACTGAGGAGGTTACTACTCTAAATGGAATCTTAACACAATACTCTTTGGCCTCTAGTTAAGAGATCAACAAAGATAAATCGGACAACTTTTTCTTTAACACCCAACCAAGTGTGGAAGATCAAATTTGTGATATTTTTGACTTCAACAAAGGATCCCTTGCCTATAAATACTTAGGGTTACTTTTAAACTCTGGTACTCAATCAACCAAATTATGGGATCCTATTTTAAAGAAGCTTCAAAAAAGAGTGGCAGGATGGAAAGGCAAATGGCTCTATACTTTAGTTCAACTAGTCTTATAAGGCCAAACTATATATCAACTTTCTTGTATGGAATTTCTAGGTAGTAAACTAAATGAAATTAATAGGATTCTTTAAAAAAAAATCGGTAGGGGTCAAACGAGAAGAAAAATTCCCCCCTTATATCTTGGGAAAAAGAACAAGGTGGGGCTAGTATCAAGAATATCAAATTACAAGGGAAGGCTTTGGGAGCTATGCTAGCATGGAGAATGCTAAACATCCCAAACCTAATATGGGTTAGGATCCTCTACCACAAATACCTTGCTTCTCTAGTTCCCTCTAATCTATTTAGAGAAGCCAATCCCCCTAAAGGCTCAAGAATTTTGAATTTCATGCTTAAATCTAGACATGTCATTTAGAATAAGTTAACATGGGATTTAGGGAATGGAGAGGATGCACTTTTTTGGCATGACACTTGGGGTGGTTACAAAGCCTCTTGATAAACTTCCTTCTCTCCTCCATTCAATGGGTCATTCAGTGTCCAAGCGAGGTTCAAGAGTTAAGGATTATGTGGTTTTTGAAAAAGGAAGTTTTAAATGGCATTGGAAAATCTTGGATGAGGAGGACATTTCTTTAAGTGAGAAGGACTTTTTAAAGAATATGTTATCATCTAGGATAGTTTTATTTTAGGAAGTTAAAGATTCCCTTCTTTGGGATGGATGAAAGAGTGGTGTGTATAGTTCTATGATGGGTTAGCTTATAGAATCCTCTCTAGGGTTCTCTAAGATTCCTCTTCCTAATAATCTCTGTTGGGATAAATTCTATCTTCCCAAGGCAAGAGTGTTTACATGGATTGTTCTCCACAATAGAGCCTTGCCAATAGATAGGTTTAGGAGAATAAGCTAGCAAGGTCCTAGTAGATGGCCCCCTTTGTGAATTAGAAGAGGAATCAACATATCGGCTATTTCTTAATTTTCCTTTCTCAAACTATTATTTTTTGTGGTTGTGTTCAAAGTTAGGGTGGGGTTCGGCCTTCCCTAACTCCATCATAAGTTTTCTTTCATCTTGGCCCTTGCTGAAATTGAATACCATTTACAAGAAGCTTTGGATCTCGTCTCCTTCCCTAGTTCTTTGGGAACTATATAAGGAGAGAAAAAGAAGAATATTTCAAGGCAAGAAGATGGAGGTTGAGCATCTTGTCAATAAAATTGAAGCCTTATCATTTAATTAACAAACAATTAATTGATGTCTATGATCCCCAAAGGGGCAAACATGCCTCATTGGGATGTGAAGATGTGTGGTAGGTGTTGTGATGCAGATACTAATTAGAATTGGAGGTTAATGTTTCCCTACTTCATTTTGTGTGGTTTCCTTCCAGATTATTCTACATGGGTTTGTGAGAAGTGCCCCCAAGATGGGGTTAAGGGGTAGCGCCCCTTGCTATTTTCTTTTCTATTGGATGACTTATTCTAGCCCTAATTTTATAAATGACAAAAATATTGTATAAAATGGATAAGGGTCGGGGATTTCATAATGTATGATGAGATTTTAACTTCTTGTGGTGGTATTGAGTTGTAAGAGAATGCAAATTGTAATAAGGTTGTAATCACTGGATAATAAGAATATTGGAATCATTGTTTGGTGGATGTAGCCCAAGGATTGGGTGAACCACATTAAATATTTGTGCCTTGTGTTCTCTTTTGTGTGATTTATTATTTTTTGATATTAGTTATATTTGCATGTACTTGTTATTTTTTCCTTGTTAATCCTAACAGTAGGTGGAATGGATTGAAATCTCCCCTTTCTTAGGAAAGGGGGACCTTCAAAGTAACATAAGCAAACAAGAATGTGTTTCAAAGGCCCTTAAGAGAGGATGTTTTAAGCTCAATTTTGACAAAGCATCTAGGGGGAATCCTAATAAGGTTGGCATGGGATGCATCATTCATAATGATGAAGGGATAGAAATTGCATGTATAACCAAATAAATTAGGGAAGCTACCAACAATTCGGAAGAAATATTAGCTTTAGTAGAGGGTTTAGACATTTGTAAGGAATTGGGAATTAAGAAACTAGAAATAGAAGGTGATTTCCCTTGAGAAAGGCTCCTTCACTAATTGGAGATTGGATGCCCAATTATCCAAAGCCTTGACGCTTTATAATTATTTTGATAAACTTTTAATCAACCATATATATCGTGAAGGGAACAAGAGGGTAGATGAGTTAGCTAATCAAGGGATCTATCTTTCAATAAGCTAACGTAGATAATATTTATATATTACTGAAGATAAGACATCATTAAAGGGGTAAATATGTTGACAAATATTGTATTAATGTGAGTGTGATCTTTGCTAAAATGAAAATTTATTTTGGTAATGATGTTTGGATACCTTAGCAACAGAGAATGAAGCGATCTCAAAGGAGGAAGAACCTTCATCCCCTTATTTTATGCCTAATGATTAAATTTTCATCTAGGCTATGTCCTCTGAATTGAATTTTTAATAAGCATATGCTTCTTATGTTCATCTATATTTATTGTACCTCTTCTTTGTTTCGTTAATGATGTAGGCACATCAAGTTTGGATTTTAGTGGGAGTATGCTTTTCATGTTTAGGGATGTGTTGGAGACACATTGGAGAACCTTTCCTCATGATTGCATAGAGATTGGATGGATTGAGTTGAAGTTTGAGTTGTTTGAACCTTGCTGCTGAAACTATGTTTTTTTTGGTTTCTAGGTGCCTATTGCGAGAGGTATAACTAATTATCCTTAATGAATGAGAAGATGAAAACTTTAGGGATTGAAGAGGGCCTATAGTAATTCCTTTTATCAAGTGTGAAAGTTCTAAATCTTTATAGGTTGGGAGATATGGCAATTCTCCTACAGTATTGATTTCTATCAAACTGCGCAATAATTTTCTAGGTGTAAATTTCAGGATGGATACACACTTTTCCTTGGGTAATCAAAATTTGCACATTTAAGGGGTTGTAGAGGACCTATATTTATACCTACAGTTTGAAGCATGAGTTCTAATTCAATCAGAGCTAGGAGATATTGTGATTTTATTTAGGTATCAATTTTTGGACATTTAATTGTTGTTGTAGGCTGACTTATTGCATTTAATTTACGTATTTGTATTTAATTTGTGTTCTAGGATGACTTGTGGCTTAGATTGGTATAAGTAGGGGTCTTGTGGAGTCTTTTAGTCATTAATTCATGATGGAATGATTCATGGGAGCAGCTAAAGGGAGAGTTTTCCCGAGTCTATGGATAGAGCACCGAATGTGAGGCAGTTTACAGTAGGATTGTGATGGAGTTGTGAATGTGTGGATAGAGTGCCGAATGTGAGGTAGTTTACTCTTGGATCTTGGATTATGGAGTTGGAATAGAAGGAAGGATATATGTGAATTTGCAAAGCTAGAGCTGCGGCTTAGGAACTAGAGGATCTCTTGGTGGACCTATGGGTACAAGTGTGGATTCTTCTTGGTTGTAATGTCCCTATTTTTGGAGGAGTTAATTATTTATAAAGTAAAAAATAAAAAATATATATTAAAAAATAATTTTATATTTAATTAACTTAATAAAGTGATATATTTTATAAAGTCATTAAATAAAACAATCTTCTAGAGGTTGCTGGAAGAAGCGAAGAAAAAATTAAAAAGGACGCCGACCTATCGAGAAAAAAAAGAATAAATAGGCATTGAGAGCTCATTGCCTATCATCGAGATTTATTATTAATATTTGCTGATGTGCATTGTGGAGCCTAGGGTTTCTGCAAGTAGTCACAATTGGCCATTGAGAACGAAAAATCTCAATTGGTATACAATTTTGAGGGTGTGCAAGATCACTTGAATTATTGCAGCTATGGGAGGGATATTTCAGTCCTTTCACTTGTGCTTAATTTCTGGTTTGGAGTTTCAACTGGAGTTGCACTTTCATCATATCATCTTCAGCATTCAGCCTCCAACACTTGATCAATCTAGGTTCTTCATTTTAGTATGTAGTTGTAACAAGTTCTTAGTTGGATTCAGATAGTTAGGGTTTGTCTATAATGTGCCATGTTGTAATGTTTCAGTGCTGAAAATTGCATATCACATGTAAAAACATTTTGGTGATCATTGAATGAATACATCGGCACTATTTTACATCAGTTATTTAACCAGAATAATTTCTTAATTCAGCAATATACTTTCAGCAATGTATTAAATTTAGGGTTTTTTAGTGGCCTGTTGGTAAGGGTCACTACAGTGGTATCATAGCAGTTTCCTGCCAGCCTGATAGAGTTTATGCAACCAATTTAGTTTACAAAAGAACCAACATAACTGAGAACATGGTTGAGAGACATTCTCAAAGCCCACCTAGAACTATGCATGATGATGAGACTTTACAACATCATAAGAGGCTTCTATAGTCAATAGAGGCAAGTACACAGGCAATGATGGCTATGATGCAACATTTGATTGGGGAAAATAGGAGAAATAATCATAATAATGACCAGGATGATAGAAGCATAGCAGGATCACAACATAGGACACGGTCTGGAACAGCTGACAGACCCACACGTCCTACATTCAGGGAAGAAACTCCAGCATGCACACTTGATGCTATGGTAATAGATATTGTAGATGAACTCCAACAAGCAAGGAATGAGTGGGATTCATTACCAGGATATGTATAGGATGGATGGACATTTGACAGGTACCTGAACTACAGAGCTGCCAAGCAGAAGCAGGTAGATAAACACAATGAATTGCAACAAGTCACCAACAAGTTGGTATTACCCACATTTTATGGCAATGGAAAAATGACTGCTCATGATTGGATTCATAAGGTGGACACTTTCCTATCTCTTAAGACTATGACAAAATTTGAAGCACTCAAGTATGCCACTTTACACTTAGATGGGGCAACACATGATTGATGGACACATGGCATGATCACATTGCAACACAATCAAGTAACCACTTATTAGGAATTTGTGGATAGATTGATAGAAAGGTTTGATAAAAAAATTCTTGAAGTTTATTTCCAGGAGTTAGTCCAATTGAGACAGTTAGGAGGCTTAGAACAATTTACCAATGACTTCCAGAAGCTTGCAGTGATGGTGCCTGACATTTCAGAAAGGAGGCTAGTCATTTTATTCACAGAGGGATTAACTGAACCACTCAAGGGGTGGGTAAAGGCCTTTAATCCTCCTACATTACAAGAAGCCATGAAGAAAGCCCGTAGTATAGAACTTGCAGCTCCATCAAATTAGTTTAGTTCAAAGGGTTCTTCAACATTTAGAGATAACAAAGGGGAATTCAGCAAGGGTTAAGAGAAGGTTAGTGACTCAAAAGGCAAGCCAGCTGCACCTTGGGATAAGGAAAAACTTAATGACCTATGTAGGAAGAAGCCATGCTTCTTTTGTAAAGGTCCCTATGAGTTTGGTCATGATTGTCCTATTAGGTCTAAGGGGAAGGCTAACCGGGTGATGTGGGCTTATTACGAAGGTTCAGATTCAGACATCTCAAAGCACCATGATGAGGATCTTGATGAGGCAGAGGGTGAACAAGAGGTAGATAGTGCTGAGAAAAAAGAGGCTCTGGAGCTACATTTACAGGAGGCACGTCTATCTAGTATTCAAAGAGAGGGATCTTTCAAATTTCGAGGAGTCTTGGTAGGACAAGAGGTTATTACTCTGTTGGATACAGGTGCCACACATAATTTCATTGATGCATGATTTGTGGAGAGGTGTGGACTCATTACTAAGGAGTTTGAGGGACTGAGAGTCAAGGTAGCCGATGGATATACTCTTCATTGTGACAGGATGGTGCGAGATCTACCTTTGTGCCTGAACAACTATGAGTTTAATGCAGACTATCATGTGGTCAAAATGGGTAAAATGGACATAGTACTTGTGATACAATGGCTACATTCTTTGAAGGAGGTTACTGTCATGTCCCCTTTTCAAATAATTAAAAATAATAAACTTTGCTAAGGCAGGCAGGCTCCAAAAAGGTGAAGTTTCGGCAAAAGGGGCTAATCTTTGGAAAAAAATGGACTAATAAATAAAAATTATTATTAAAGTATATTTTATTAACCCCTCTTGGACGTGAGTTAGGGTTATGCCATCTTTTAAGGGATTTGGAGGCATTTTGGGCTTATTCCAGAACTTGATTTTCGCTTATTGCTTTGTTGTTATTCAGAGGCTGCCAAACTTGTGGAGAAGGAGACCCAAGGACAGGAGTTTGTAGGTTTTTAGGAAGGCTAAGGATGGGAGTTTGAATCCATTCCATGTGTGAGCTCATGCAGAGTTTTATCTTGTGCTAAACAGTGCAAATTAGTGAGCTTTCGGGTGTGTTTTTGTAAGAGTTTAGTGTTTTCGGTTGAGTATTTCATATCAGTTTGGGTTGCTGCTGTATTTTAGACTTTAAGATGTTAAAATAGAGCTGAATATATGTATTGGTACATGGTTAAACTTCTAAGATAGATTATTAGTGTTTTTGTGGTGTTTTCAGGCATTTTTTGTGTAATTTCAGGAGCCCGGTGAGCATGGTTTTTGTCCTATGTTTGGGAGTTGTTGTGTAAATGCTATACAGATCTGGAAATTTCATTTTTTAGGCCGTTATGCAACTGAAATTTTTGTAAAAATGTCCATTTTTAGATTTATTAATAATATGTGAAGTTGTGAAGTTTTTGGCACTATTTCGGACATACCCGATTTGAGGTTTATTGAGAAATTGGTGGATCTTTGTAATATTGGTTGTTTGATTTTGAAAATCTGATTAGAGGCTTGAAATAAAATATAAAATTAGAAAAAGGGACATTTCAGTGGTATCAGAGCTATGATCTTGCCAGCTTGAGGGTTTGTAGAAGTTTGCATGCAACCAAGTGAAAGAGAAAAGAGATATTTGCAGCGAGAAAAGAATAAATTTTTTTCATCAAACCTCTAGTTAAAAGTAAAAGCACAAAATCCAAGGAAGGAAAAAGCATGGTTGATCAAGATGAGATGGCTAAGAAATTTTTTCAAGACATCCAAAATACTCAGAAGCAAACAGTGGATAGTTTGGCAGAAACTAGAGAGGCTTTGTGGATATTGACATAAAAACTGCAAGGAGTTGCATCTATTAATGAGAAAGGGAGCACTTCAGAGGAGCCAAGAAATCTGAAACCCACACCCTCTAAATCAACAAAAACTATTTTCCTGCCTGCAGATGAGCCATCGGTACCAAATCTAGCCCTTAATTCTGTGGAAGAGGTTATAGGTAACTTGATTGCATTAAGAGCTACTTACAATGGCTTAGATGATGACTTTCGTAGTTCGGTTCCTTTTAGAGAATATGTGGATATGATGAACACTTTGATGCCCAAGAAAGAGAATAGGAGGGAGCATGACATAAGTGGAAGAGAGCTCAAAAATAAAATAAGCAAGTTTACAACACCTACTTTTGATGGAACAAATAAAATTTCACCTAGAGCATGGCTACAAAAATTACAGACTTTCTTCACACTTAACCCCATGAAGGAGAGTGATGTTGTTCAATTTGCAAGTCTACACTTGGAAGATGCAACCTATGATTGGTGGTATCATGGAATGACTACTCAAGGTCATGATCAGGTAACTATATTTGATGATTTCAGTCAAAGAGTGATAGATAGATTTGACCTCAAGGATGATGAAGAGTACTTTAAAGAATTGTCAAAGTTGAAGCAAACCAAATCAGTTAATGAGTATATAGAAGAGTTTCAAAAAGTGGCTGTTATGGTACCTAATATGAGCGAAAAGAGGATTGTTTATCTTTTTCTTGATGGTTTAGAAGATTCTGTTAAGGGTTTGGTTAAGGCTTTCTCACCCTCAACCTTACAGGAAGCTATCAAAAGAAGCTTGCAACTTGAAACTTGCATGCCTATGAAACCAGTCTTTAATCAAAAACCCCCAAATCTTTGGCAACATAAGGAGAATTTTCAGAAAAAGGCTTTCCCAACACTACCACCAAAAGATGTGATAAATGTGGCAAAAAAGAAGGTAGATGAAGAGACTAGGAGTGAATTACAAAGGAAAAAGCTTTGTTTTACTTGTAGAGAACCATGGGTTCCAGGACATAGATGTTTGGGGAAAGGTCAAGTTCACTATATTGAAGTTGCTTCAGAATCTGATTTAGATGAGCATGAGGAATTTCATGACACTAAGGAGGAGGTAGAAGAAGAGAAAGAAAAAGAAATTAGCAACGATGGCACTTTAGCAACATTATCAGGAGTCCCAAGATACCATCCCTTTTGAATTCGAGGGGTACTAGCAGGTCAAAGATTGACAGTTCTTCTTGATAGTGGGGCAACTCACAATTTTATTGATGAGGGATTTGTCGTGAAAAGAGGGCTTAAAGAAAAAGATTTTGAGGGATTCAATGTTACTGTAGCTAATGGATTCACTATGCCTCGCACATGGGTGGTGAAACAACTCAAGATGACCTTAGGAGATTATGAGTTATGTGATGACTTCTATGTGGTTGGCATTGGGGAGACAGATCTTGTATTGGGGTTTCAATGGTTGCACTCTATTGGAGGCTATTACATGAACCACCAAACTATGGAGTTTAAATTTCATTCCAATGGGAAAGAAGTCATATTGAGAGGCTTATTGAATGGAGCACCTAAGGCGGTCTCTACAAAGAGGATGGAGAGGACTTTTCAAAGAGGACAAATAACATGGGAAACAGGAGTCATAATCCATCTAACAAGCTCTCCAAAGAATCAAGGTAATTTCCATTTTGAAATTCAAAATATTCTTGATAAGAATAGTATAGTTTTCAATGACTTGCCTCTAGGATTACCACCAGATGGAGGTTTTGAGCATGTTATAGAGTTAGAACAGGGTGCCAAACCAGTTATAACAACCCCATACCGCCATCCAAGAGGTTATAAGGAAGAAATTGAAAAAACTATTAAAGAACTCTTGGACATGGGATTCAGAAGGCCTAGCTCTAGTCCATTTGCATCATCTGTGGTACTTGTCAAGAAAAAGGATGGTATAATGAGAATGTGTATAGACTACAGGGCTCTAAACAAGAAGACCATAAAAAATAGGTATCCCATACCACGCATAGATGAACTCATTGATGAGCTATATGGTGCTGTATACTTCTCAAAAATTGACTTAAGATAGGGTACCATCAAATCCGAATGAGGAGTGAAGATGTGGAAAAGACTACTTTCAAATGTCACTATGGGCATTTTGAATTTCTTGTTATGCCATTTGGCCTCACTAATGCACCTGCACCATTCCAATCTTGTATGAATAAGGTATTCAACCAGCATCTTTGAAAATTTGTTTTGATATTTTTTGATGATATCTTGATTTACAGTAAAACATGGGAAGAGCATCTAAAGCACATAGACACTGTTTTGGGAATCTTGGAGCAGTAATCCTTCTGTGCTAAGCTATCTAAATGTGAGTTTGGTTTGATAGAGATCCTATATTTGGGACATATTATAAGTTCTAAAGGAGTATAGGTTGATTAACAAAAAATTCAGGCAATTTTGGATTGGCCTCCACCCACTAATCTTACACAGTTGAGAGATTTCTTTGGGTTGTGTAGCTACTATAGGAGATTTGCCAAGGGATTTTCTCAGCTTGCTGCCCCCTTGACTGATTTGACAAAGAAAGGAGCTTTTTTTTGGATAGAAGAGGCACAAATTTTTTTTGATAAGCTTAAGGAGGTAATGAGTTCATGCCCTATGCTTGCAATTCCAGATTTCTCTTTACCTTTTGTTGTTGAATGTGATGCTTCTGGAAAAGGTATAGGGGCTATCCTAACTCAAAGGGGACATCCAATAGCATTTGAGAGTAGAAAATTAAATCAATCAGAGAAAGGTTACTCCATCTATGATAAGGAAATGTTGGGGCAATCATGCATGCACTTCATAAGTTTAGACAATATTTGGTATGTGGGAGATTCATTGTAAAGACATACCATAATAGCCTCAGGTTCTTCTTGAACCAAAGGGATTTGAATGATCGTCAACAAAAATGGGTAAGAAAATTGCAAGCTTATGATTTTGATATTGAATACATGAAAGGAAAGAATAACGTGGTTGCTGATGCTCTCTCAAGAAAGCCCACTTTGTGTTCCTTAACATCTATCTCTGCTGATTGGAAAGTCTCCATAATTTCAGAGTATGCTAAAGATTCCTTTGCCACCAAGATTTTGGATAAGTTAGTGGATGATAACAAGTACAAGGTTGTTGATGAATTGATTTATTACAAGAACATGATCTTCTTAGTGCCAGTATCAAAAACTAAGGAGAGGATATTGAGGGCCTTTCATGACACACCTTTGGCTGGTCATCAGGGATACTTCAAGACATAAAGGCAAATTCAAGAGCAGTTTTCATGGAAGGGTATGAAGGAGGATGTCCTTAAACACATTAAGGAATGTATGGTATGCCAACAAAGCAAGAGTGAGCAAAATTTTCTTGCAGGGTTGTTGTAGCCACTTCCTATTCCTGAACAAAAATGGGAAAGTATTTCCATGGACTTCATCACTAGGTTGCCCAAGGTTCAAGGTAAGGATTGCATATATGTGGTGGTAGATAGACTAACTAAGTATGCACATTTATTTCCTATCACATCTGGTTTCAAGGCATGACAAGTGGCCGAATTGTTCTTCAAGAAAATTTTTAGATTACATGGCTTGCCTAGAAACATTGTCAGCAACCGGGACAATAGATTCCTCAGCTCTTTTTGGAAGGTGCTCTTTCATTTGGCAGGAACTGAACTCACTCCCAGTACTTGCTATCACCCTCAAACAGATGGACAAATAGAGATAGTCAATAAATGGATAGAGGGATATTTGAGGAACTATGTTTCAAATCAACAACAAGCTTGGGTGAAATGGTTACACCTAGGGGAGTATTGTTACAATACATCTCATCACATGTCTATTGGTATGCCTACTTTTCGTGCTCTTTATGGTTATGATGCCTTTTCCTTTGTTGATCTAATACTTTTCGATAGCAGAGTACCTGCAGCAAGTGATTTCGTCAAGCAAAGCCAAGACATAATAAGGTCCCTCAAGGATAATCTACAACATGCACAGAACCAACAAAAGTTGTATGCTGATAGGAAAAGGATTGAAAGATCTTTTGAGGTGGGAGATTTGGTATTTGTTAGGTTGCAGCCATATAAGAAAAGCACCTTGAAGAGGAGTGGGGCAAAGAAACTCAAGCCAAAGTTCTATGGGCCTTATAAGATCATCAAGAAGGTAGGAGAGGTAGCTTATGAATTGGAGCTCCCACCAAATAGAAAAATACATAATATTTTCCATGTATCTTGCCTGAAGAAGGTTCTAGGCCAGAAAACCATAGTATCTACATAATTACCACCTCTTGATGATGAAGGGAAATTAGTTTTGATACCATAAGAGATTTTGGATACAAGAGAGAAAAGATTGAGAAATAGGAGCATCATAGAACATTTGGTCAAATGGAAAGGATTACCACTAGAGGATGCAACTTGGGAAGGAGCACATATTCTTGAGAATTCTAGCCTTCATTGCTTGAGGACAAGCAATATTTGGGAGGGGAGGACTTGTCATGTCCCCTTTTCAAATAATTAAAAATAATAAACTTTGCTAAGGCAGGCAGGCTCCAAAAAGGTGAAGTTTTGGCAAAAGGGGCTAATCTTTGGAAACCAATGGACTAGTAAATAAAAATTATTATTAAAGTATATTTTATTAAACCCTCTTGGATGTGAGTTAGGGTTATGCCCTCTTTTAAGAGATTTGGAGGCATTTTGGGCTTATTCCAGAACTTGATTTTTGCTTAATGCTTTGTTGTTCTTCAGAGGTTGCCAAACTTGTGGAGAAGGAAACCCAAGGACGAGAGTTTTTAGGTTTCCAAGAAGGCTAAGGATGGGAGTTTGAAGCCATTCCATGTGCAAGCTCATGCAGAGTTTTCCCTTGTGCTGAATAGTGCAAATTTGTGGGTTTTCGGGTGTGTTTTGTAAGAGTTTGGTGTTTTTGGTTGAGTATTTCATATCAGTTTGGGTTGCTGCTATATTTCAGACTTTAAGATGTTAAAATAGAGCTGAATATATGTATTGGTACGTGGTTAAACTTCTAAGATAGATTATTAGTGTTTTTGTGATGTTTTAGGGCATTTTTTGTGTAATTTCGAGAGCCCGATGCGCATGGTTTTTGTCCTACCTTTGGGAGCTGTTGTGTACATGCTATACAGATCTGGAAATTTCATTTTGTAGGCCATTATGCTGTTGAAATTTTTGTAAAAATGTCCATTTTCAGATTTATTAATAATATGTGAAGTTGTGAAGTTTTTGGCACTATTTCAGACACACCCGATTTGGGGTTTATTGAGAAATTGGTGGATCTTTGTAATATTGGTTGTTTGATTTTGAAAATCTGATTAGAGGCTTGAAATAACATATAAAATTAGAAAAAGGGACATTTCAATTACCTTGAGATTGGAGGATATGGAGATATGATTTGTGGTGGATGATAGGACTCATGTGCTAAAGGCTATCCGTAATGGTGATGTCAGGACTATCTCATTTAGGTGGTTGGAGAGATTAGCCAGGCATAATAATTTAGAGTGGGTGGCAATATGCACCTTGATTCCTACCTAGGAGGAGCAACATAAGACTGAATATCATCCAGATATTTAGAAATTGAGAATCAAGAATGAGAAGGTATTCAGTGAGATTCCACCAGGTAGGCCACCAGATAAAGGCATTGAGCACATTATCGAGCTGGAGGAAGGCGCTAAGCCTGTCATGATCACACTAGACCGACACCCAAAATGACTCAAGGATGAGATCGAGAGGATCATCAAGGAGTTGCTAGCTATGGGACACATCCGATCAAGTAAGTCACCTTTTGCATCTTCTGTTGTTTTGGTAAAAAAGAAGGATGGTACTCTACGGATGTGTATTGGTTACAGGGTGTTGAATAAGAGAACTATAAAGAACAGGAATCCCATCCCATGCATCGATGAGCTGATAAACGAATTGCATGGGGCTTGTTTTTTCACAAAAAATGATTTGAGATCAGGTTATTACTAGATCAGAGTTCGAGAGCAGGATATTGAAAAAACTTCTTTCAGATGTTATTGTGGGCATTTTGAGTTTGTAGTTATGCCTTTTGGTTTGACTAATGCACCTGCCACTATTCAGTACACTATGAACAAGGTCTTCCACCATCAGTTGAGGAAATTTGTGCTGGTATTCTTCAATGATATTTTGATCTATAGCAGGACATGGTAGGAACATTTAGAGCACTTGGAGACAGTATTGAGCATTTTACAGAGGGAGTCCTTGTATGCCAAGGAGTCCAAATGTGATTTGGGGATGACAGAACTATTGTATCTTGGACACATCATTAGTGCAGAAGGAGTGTGAGTGGATCCTGAAAAGATTCACGCTATTGTTGATTGGCCACCGCCAGAGAATTTTACATAGTTAAGGGGGTTCCTTGGTCTATGTGGATTCTATCGCAGGTTTGTCAATGGCTACTCACGACATGCAGCACCCATGACAGATTTGTTGAAGAAAGGGGGATTTGTGTGGACTTAGGAGGCACAAGACTATTTTATGCAGTTCAAGGAAATAATGACTACATGCTCAGTATTAGCATTCCCTGATTTCATGAAGCCATTCAAGCTTGAATGTGATGCTTCTGGAGAGGGAGTTGGTGCTATACTCATGCAAGACAAGCAGCCTATAACTTATGAGAGCAGGAAACTCGAGGGCCTGAGAGATCATTCAACATATACGATAAGGAGATGTTGGCCATCATGCATGCCTTGGCCAAATTTAGACAGTATCTTGTGGGCAACAAATTTTGTATTAAAACTGATCATAATAGTTTGAGGCACTTTTTGGGATAGCGGGACCTGAATGATCGTCAACAGAAGTGGGTAAGTTACAGGCCTATGATTTTGATATCACCTATGTTAAGGGGATACAAAATATTGTTGTAGATGCTTTATCCCGTAGGCCACACCTCACTTCTATGACTCATATATTAGAGGACTGGCGACACTTGATTGTAGCAGAATATGCGAGAGACACATGGGGCTCTGATATAGTGGAGGGAAAAGCGATCGACACTAGGTACACTCGGTAGATGATTTGATCATTTACAAGAACAAGATTTACTTAGTCCCAGGATCAAAAGTGAAGCAGTTGATTTTGAGAGCATTCCATAATTCACCTACAACAGGCCATCCTGGGTATTTCAAGACTTACAGGTTAGTATGAGAGCGGTTCACTTGGAAGGGACTTAGGCTGATGTTTTGCAGTATGTGCGTGAATGTCAAGCTTACCAGCAGAACAAACAAGAGCACACTTATCCAACAGGACTCCTACAACCACTTCCTATTCTTGACAGGAAGTGGGAATGCATCTCTATGGATTTTATCACGGGCTTGCCCAGGGCCCAGGGCGGCGATTGTATTTATGTGGTGGTGGATAGGCTAACAAAATATGCTTATTTCTTCCCTATCGCTACTACATAGTCAGCAACTCAAGTGGCAGATGTCTTCTTTAGGAAGGTTTTTAGATTACATGGTTTGCCTCAGAGCATTGTGAGTGACAGGGACAGCCGCTTCATGAGTCATTTTTGGTAGGAGATATTTCGGTTGTGTGGCATTGAGCTTACACCTAGCACCAGTTATCACCCACAGACCAATGGTCAAACGGAGATTGTAAACAAATGGGTGGAAGGGTATTTGAGGAATTATGTGGCAGATCAACAGCGAGCTTGGGTCAGATGGATATATCTCTGTGAGTATTGTTACAATACTACATATCATATGACTATACAAATGACACCCTTCATGGCACTTCACGATTATGAGGCACCTAGTTTCTTAGATTTTTTGTTGGGAGACAGTCGAGTACCTCGTGCAAGTGAACTATTACAGGAAAGTAAGGATATAGTTGCTACTCTCAAAGACAACATTGCTAGAGCTTAGAACCAACAAAAGCAATATGTAGACAAGAAGAGGACTGAGCGTAGTTTTGAGGTAAATGATATGGTTTACCTCATGTTGCAGCCATATAAGCAGTCCACTCTCAAGAAGAGTGGTGCAGAGAAACTCAAGCCACGCTATTATGGACCATTCAGGATCATTTGGTGAGGTGGCTTATGAGTTGGAGCTTCCCACAGATAGTAGAGTGCACAATGTGTTTCATGTATCACGCATCAAAAAGGCATTGGGTCAGAATGTGATGCCTTCTGTAGTACTACCTCCCTTGGATGATGAGGGGAAACTGATCTTAGTGCCAGAATCCATTCTGGATAGTAGAGAGAAGCAGCTTCGCAGGAGAGTAATCAAACAGTATTTGGTTAAGTGGAAAGATTTACCTATTGAAGATGCTACTTGGGAGGGAGAAGTGATTTTGCAGCATCTAGCATTAAGATTGCTTGAGGCCAAGCAATTTTAGGAGGGGCAGACTTGTAATGTCCCTGTTTTTGGAGGAGTTAATTATTTATAAAGTTATCAATAAAAAAAAATATTACAAGATAACTTTATATTTAATTAACTTAATAAAGTGATATATTTTATAAAGTCATTAAATAAAACAATCTTCTAGAGGTTGCTGGAAGAAGCAGAGAAAAAATTAAAAAGGAGGCCGACCTATCGAGAAAAAAAAAAGAATAAATATGCATTGAGGGCTCATTGCCTATCATCGAAATTTATTATTGATATTTGTTGATGTGCATTGTGGAGCCTAGGGTTTCTGCAAGTAGTCACAATTGGCCATTGAGAACGAAAACTCTCAATTGGTACGCAATTTTGAGGGTGCGAAAGATCACCTGAATTATTGTAGCTGTGGGAGGGATATTTCAGTCCTTTCACTTGTGCTTAATTGCTGGTTTGGAGTTTAAACTGGAGTTGCACTTTCATCATATCATCTTCAGCATTCAGCCTCCAGCACTTGATCAATCCAGGTTCTTCATTTTAGTCTATAGTTGTAACAAGTTCTTAGCTAGATTCAGATAGTTAGGGTTTGTCTGTAATGTGCCATGTTGTAATGTTTCAGTGCTGAAAATTGCATATCATATGTAAAAACATTTTGGTGATCATTGAATGAATACATTGGCACTATTTTACATCAGTTATTTAAGCAGAACAATTTCTTAATTCAGCAATATACTTTCAGCAGTGTATTAAATTTAGGGTTTTTTAGTGGCTTGTTGGTAAGGGTCACTACATTGGTGTTCTTATCTAGTTGGGTATCTGGACTAGCTGAGATTGGTTGTAAATTGGATCTTGTTGGATCTTGCAGAACTAATTTTGTAATTTGCTATTTGTATTTGACCCTAACCTGGAAGGCCTTATAGCTGAGCATATTACATGTAATCAATTATATTTATGAACAAATTACTGTGAGTTGGTATCAGATCTTGCATTATTGTTTCTTGGTATTGTGTTTCCACTATGTGGTTGTATAGCTGGGGGCTAGGACATCTCCTTTGGTGATTCTCTTGTCCTGCACTGCATCAGTTAATGATAGTTCTTAGTGCTCTTATCTCCTTTTAATCTATATTTTTTTTAAAAATGACAAATTCCATATTTGTAGTTTTATCATATTACGAACTAACATATTAACAAAGTAGACTAGGAGTTGTTTGGTGGTTTGGTTGTTGTTTACTTGCACATTGTATCTTCCAAATGACATGCAAAACTGAAGGACTTCTACCCAATTCCGTCCTCCCAATGCCTCTCGAGTTATCTTAGAAGCTTTTACTATTTTAATCAATGGCTTCAGCCTGTTTATAAAAATAAATAAACAATTCCACAAGTATCATTATTTGAGAAAATTTACATTTTCATTTACATAATTACAAACACAATACTTTCCTCCTTCCAAATGACTTCACAATTATCTTTAATATGATATCAATTCTTCTAAATTCACATACATCCTTCTACTTTACTTTCAAATATAGAATTGAAATTCCTTCACTTATAAAAACATTAGTATTAATTAATTAATTATTATAAAAGATATAATTAATATTACTATTAATTAATTAATATAAAAGATATATCTTTTTGCATTGATTAGTTTGTTAATTTGAACCTTTTAAGTCTTCATTTAAAAAAATATCTATCATATATGAATCCTCAATAAATATAATATTGTGATTGTTTGGATTGACTATGTACTATGTTGGAATAGAGTACAAGTGATAGATCTTTCCTACAAATTATTGATAGAGTAGGTTTCTTACAAAGTAGGATATTTATGTTTATAATTAAATTGATGATATAATGATGTTTAAAAATATATAATAAATATGATATAAAGTTGATATATACAATTGAATTATTGATGTAATGATGTTGAATAACATATAAAGTTAACAATTCTAACTAAATCATTGATATAATAATATTTAGATGTATTTATTAAATATTAATAAATAATTCAACCATCAATGTCTGAAATTCAATTATCATGTAATAGCTTTAAATACCTATATTTAAAATGTGAAACCAGCTCATTCATAAATTGTACTAATACATGGTTGATTTAAAGATTCTATTTAAAGATATGTTACACTATGATTACAACTAAATATATGTTACATAATTAAATATTAAACGAATTAATTATATTAAAGTACTTTAATGCACCAGTTTTTATTTTATATTAATGAACTATTTTTTTTCTTTCAATGTGAAGTATTTTCCTTAAAAAATAGTACCACTCCGGAATAGTGGGGAGGGCAGTCTGCTACTAAAGAGTTCTTCCAAGGCTCTCCTTTGGCAGACTGATACGTAAGACTCTTCCTTGTTACACCGATGGTCTGCTTGACACAATTGGGAAAAAATTCAAGTGGATTCTCCAACCCTCCCAAAACACTGCCTAAATATTCAAAACGAAATCTCTGCCCAAATTGCGCGTTCTAAAGACAAAGGTCAATGCATGAAACAAATTAATGTTCAACAACTTCGGGTAGTGTCAGATCAAAGATATTCATTACATTTTCCATATCAAAGAAAGGGACAATCGTCTTTCCTAAAACACCAATCATGTTAGTATATGATCTTTGGATCTGCATGCTAAAACATTCTATGCACGTAGTATAGTTCAACTTGACATGCAAAAGCTCATCCTTGTGATTTATTGATTTTTAAGGTACAGAGTATTGACCAACTCCACATTCCAAAGAATCGTCCTCTTTAATTACTCTACATTGTATGAACCAATTTAGCATTTTCAAAAGTTTGAAGTAAACTGATATGAATTCAGCTCAGCATTCAAAAGATCATCCAAAGATTAAGTTAGACAATTTACAATGGAGAGAAAAGCTAAGAACTTGAGAATTTTGATTAAGTGAACAAACAATTTTATTTATTATGATATTATTATGTAGTTTTTGAGTTAAATTCATTGATCTATGTTTTATGATTTCAGTACTACTTCAGTTTGAGCATGGAGTTTCTTTCATGGTTAAACCCACTCTGCTTGTAAACGCCCATTTGCAAAATCTTAATCAAGTGTTGTGTCTTATGAACCATTCATTAGAAAACCCATTAAGCTCATCATTTGATAAATAGGAGATATTTTCCACAGCAAGTCAAATTATGATATTACTATCAGAATTTCACTGTGTAGTTTTTGAGTCAAATTATTGACACGTGTTTCATGAGTAGTGATTCACGCGAATCCATCTCTCATGACTAACATCTCCACTAACACAAATTCATATTAGTAGACGATCTTTGGATCTACATGACCAAAATGTTCGTTGCTGATTTTTAAAATTGGCTAGAATATTCTATGCAAAAGCTCATCCTCATGTATTATTGCTTTTTAAGGTACATAGTGTTTGACCAATCATCATTCCAAAGAATCATCCTCTTTGATTACTCTAAATTGTATGAACTAATTTAGCATTCAAAAGATTGAAGTAAACGAGTACAAGAACAGCCCAGCATTCAAAAGATCACCCTTTCAAAGAAAAGCTGGACAATTTACAATGGACAGAAAAGCTAAGAACAAGTGAGAATCTTGATTAAGTGAACAGGATAAACGACAAAAACATTTTGGTTTTAGCATTCAAGAAATTGAAGTAACCTATTTTTGGACCAAATCAGCATCCAAAAGAACATACTTTAGGGGAAAATAAAAGAGAGACAATTTACAATGGAAACTTGAGAAATCTTGAACAGGTAAAGAGGAGAAATGACAAAAGGATTAGTACTATTTTTTCCACCGAAGTCAACAAACTGGCACAACAATACACGTAAAGGCAACCATTACCTATTTTTGGACCAAATCAGCATCCAAAAGAACATACTTCAGGGTAAAATAAAAGAGAGACAATTTACAATGGAAACTTGAGAAATCTTGAACAGGTAAACAGGAGAAATGACTAAAGGATTAGTACTATTTTATTTTTTTCCAACGAAGTCAACAAACTGGCACAACAATACACGTAAAGGCAACCATTCTTCAAGAATTGAGTGTCTTTCTAAAAGTAGAGCTTAAAGAAAAGATCCCAATTAGGTATAATATGAAATTTTACATGCATTTAGGTTAGAGATCACAGAAACAATTTAAAAAAAAGAAGAAATGACCCCACAGATCAAACTTCCAAGTGGTAAATGACAAAGCTGTAATCACTCCTCGCTTATAAGTTAATAACCATGCTGGAAATGTGGGTTTGATGGAAATTGAATTGAAACCATGCTGTTAAATCCTCAAGAATAATGGTAACTACGATCAGGAAATCCAAGATTCATCCAAAACAAAAACTTGACTTCGATAAATATGATTAAAAATAAAAAGGTAAAATACGCAAACTATATGAGGTGGACAAAACTCCCAAGCAATAGAGTGACACATCTGAAAAAACACTTAGTTCAAATAGCTCATAGTTTCCAGAGCAGGCAAACTCAAAAGTGAAGCTTAGAAGTAGAATTGTTAAGGCATATTTCTATCAAACTGCTGCTTAAACTGAAAAAATGTTATATGTAGACATCCCTCCAAAGAAAATTTCAAGTGTAAACAATAATCAAACGTGTATGTTGGTTTGGAAAGCATAATAATCAATAATTGTCATGACAAGTTAAACAAATGAAGCATCCAGGCAGATGTTCCATTATTTAGAACTGACCAAGGTGTAGAAATCCAGAACTGAAAAACACAAACAAGGAGCATCAACTAATACAAGTTTGAGATCTCAGTAACATGCAGTTATGTATTAAACTTCAAGAAATAATGTCAGGAGCTTAGATCTTTAAAAAAAATACGGAAAAACCATTTGGGCTTATGTCAAACCCATAAGAAACAATATTATTTGAATGAGCTAGAAGATGAAGCCCTAAACCTGCTCTGACAGGATCCTCTAAAAATATTCAATTCTACTTAATAAAAATGATGTGCTAAAGGCACTACCAATCCCATCCTGGTTCTAAAATAGAATTGGTTCTCCCACAAATAATCAAAGATATAGAATACCATCCGCCTAATGTGAAAAGTAAAATCCATTGCCATGATCTCTTAGAATCTGGTATGACTAATCACCTTCGGAGAGTTTCTCTTCCATAATCCATGTCAGCCTTGGAAGAAAGAGAAATACTTTCAATCTTTTTATGCTATTGCAGGGAGGTCTTTCACCCATGGATCTAGAGGCTTACCAATAGAGTAAACAATGAAACCAATATCCCTCAGCTTCTGCACATCAACAATGTTACGCCCATCAAAAATGAAAGCAGGTTTCTGCATGTTATCATAGATCTTCTGATAGTCCAAACTTTTGAACTCGTCCCATTCTGTCAGAATGCACACTCCATGAGCATCCTTTGTAGCCTCATATGCATCCCAAACAACAGTAACTTGCTTGATGGATGAAGGACTCATTGGTTGCAGATGAATAGGATGATCCCAATCAAATTTGTTCATGGATAGATCCCTCTGAATCTGATCCTCTGTTACTTGGGGATCATATATGCTAATGTTTGCTCTGTCACCAAGAAGTCCCTTGCATACATCAATTGCAGGAGTTTCTCGAGTATCACCAGTATCCTTCTTGAATGCAAAACCAAGAATGGCAACCTTCTTTCCTGAAACTGTATTGAACATGGAGGAAACTACACGGTTCACAAATCTTGTTTTCTGATAGTCATTAATCTTAATAACCTGCTTCCAGTAGTTTGCTACCTCTGGAAGTCCATTGCACTCGCAGATATAAACCAAGTTCAAGATATCCTTCTGGAAACATGAGCCACCAAAACCAACACTAGCATTCAAGAACTTTGGACCAATCCTTGAATCTTTGCCAACAGCATAAGCAACTTCAGTAACATCTGCACCAGTTGCTTCACACAGAGCCGAAATTGCATTCACAGATGAAATTCTCTGGGCCAAAAATGCATTTGCAGCGAGTTTTGAAATTTCAGCAGACCATAAATTTGTTGTGATGATCCTATCTTCCGGAACCCAGTTTGCATAAACAGCTTTTAAGGCTTGAACTGCTTTCTGCCCTTCAGGAGTCTCCCTACCTCCAATGAGGACACGGTCTGGCTTGAAAAGATCTTCAATTGCAGTCCCTTCGGCTAGAAACTCTGGGTTTGAAAGAATCTGGAAGTTTATTCCCTTGCTGTTATGCATCAGAATTTTTTCAATTGCCTCTGCTGTTTTCACTGGTACAGTAGACTTCTCCACAACAATTTTGTCAGACTTGGAAACATCTGCAATCATTCGAGCAGCACTCTCCCAGTAGGTCAGATCTGCAGCCTTTCCAGCCCCAAGGCCTCGGGTCTTCGTTGGTGTATTGACTGAGACAAAGATAATATCTGCCTCCATGACATGCTTTTCTAGATCAGTACTGAAAAACAGATTTCTTCCTCTGCAGCTTTTGACAACATCATCAAGACCTGGTTCATAAATGGGAAGCTGGTCACTATTCCAGGCAGCAATTCGAGCTGTGGAGATGTCTACAACAGCAACTTCAATGGCAGGGCATTTTAAGGCAATGACAGCCATTGTTGGCCCCCCGACATATCCAGCTCCAAGGCAGCAGATTTTCACCATCTTTACCTGCTGAAGAACCACAGTATCAAGAATGTTTAGTATACTTCAAGAAGCATAATTGATCAAGGAATGGTAGGTTAATATTAAAATAAACAAAAATCCGAGGCTAATGCCAATCTCCTGGGTGAGAAAAGAAACACATAATGTAAAGTTGATCAAAGAAGCACATAGAACTCCATATACAAAATTATACATCCACGAAGATCAGTACATGAATATGTAAAATAGCATAGGATGCAGATCATGGATCCAGACGGGACAACAACATAAGCATATTCGGGTTTGAAAACCTTACAGAGAAATGTCAATAAACAAGAGAGGTCTTAAAAGTCTGTTGCAGCACTAGATCAGGCAAAAGACGCCTAAAATAAAGGCATTTCGAGCTTGAAAAGCAGAATGTTTCAGAATCCCGCTGGTTTAAAAAACTATCCTATGCAGAAGTGGACAAAAATTCAGATGATTTGGAACAGGGATATCAGGAAAACTGTTCAATCGTTCCTTAAAACATAATCAAGTGCAAGTGCATCTGAAGTAAGGCTACTTGATCAACAGAACAAACAGTATATTTTAATTTTTAAAGGGTCGTAGAAGATTTGAGTGATAATGCATTGAAATAAACAAAATGTGAACTTATAAAACTGAGATCCAAACAAAATCATTTGGTGGAAATTTTAGGTGCAAACATTCAAATCAAGACAGTTTTGAATGAGATCCAAACTTCATTTTCAGAAGTTCATTCAGTAGCAGAATTTTAGGTGCAAACAAACACCCAAAGCAAAACAGTTTTGACTGATCTTATTCAAGAAAAATCAAATTTTCTTCAGTTGCTTAGTTTCAAGAGCAAACGCAACCAAATTAGAATGACAAGGCTTGCCTATTTCGCTCCAATTGCGAAAACTAGAGAAAAATAAAATTTACGAAATTGAAGCAAACCAAGCCCGCAGAACAGAGGGATCCAAACAGAATTTCTAAATTATCCTTCGTCAGCAGATATAAGACAAGCACAGCAGGGTTTAAGCTTTCGAAACAGACAGATCTGAAAAAGTATATCTTTATTTTCGCCAATAGGACAATTCAGCAGATTTATGACAACATAAACGCGCGAAAAATGTAATTGAACATATTTCCAGAAGTTCCTTCCGAAGAAGAATTTCAAGTGGTGACAGAGAACTTGTAAAACAGAGATATCTAAACAATTTTTCGAATTTTCATCAGTGCGCCATTTTATGTGCAAGTGCACGATTAAAGACTGTACCCGCGGAATTTGAGTTCTCTTCCATGACATAATTTAAAAAGTAAAAGACCTAAGATGAGATGATTTAACCTTGTAAAACAGAGAGATCTCGGAAGATTAAGTTGCGTAATTACAAATGCAATAAGCTAGGGCGATTTGAGCTTTGAATGACAGAGATGCTTCCACTATTTCACAAATCCGTCCAATATCCCAAATTGAAATGCATAAACGCCTAAAGTGACACGATGTAATCTTGAACAACGGAGATCTGAAACTTTAACAGTCTCCTTCACTAGCGTAACTTTATGTGCAAATGCAGCTTAAAACATGATGATTTAAGCTTCTAAGCAACAGATCTCAGAAATAATAAATCAGTCTATATCGTCGGCATCACAATCTCAAGCGGAAAAAATATACAAATCCGACGAACTCAACAAACTAAAGCTAAACTTTTCACTAAAAGCTATTTCCAAGCCAACGCAGTCAGATCCGAATTGTTCAAACGTAAAGACGTGGGAAAATTTTAAAATGCAACATACCTGCTATGAAATTCCACTCAAAAACACAAATTGCGACAGATCTCCACCAAGAAACCTGTCAAATGCCGGAAAAACGTCAAATTCACCTGATGCCTCACTCTCCAATCTACTGAAACGCGAGATCTAATGCAAGAATCAGAGAATTGACGACTCCTCACCCTTCCTGGGCAAACAGAACCTTATGGAAAAACTTACTCTATGAGAAGCGCGTCTAGACTTCACACCCCGCGTTCCTTAAATATCTTCACTCTGCTTTGAGAACCCAACCCCGGCAGCTACGGCAAGACCCTACCGCAAATAATCAAAGAGAATATTCTACATTAATTAAATTTAACGCGTATGTAAGAAAAACCGTCAACCAATCACAGCCGCCCGCGGAAACAGTCAATTGATCATAAGACGACCTATTTTACTCCATTTTTGAACAGTTGCTTCCGAATGTCAGAAATAAAAGTGAAAACTAGCCAGAAATTACCTGGAGTCGGCAGATAACGAAATCGGATCCAAAAAGAACCTCTAAAACCCTAATCCAGTATTCAAATAATTGGTGCGTACCGAAAATCCACGATCGTGAGCAAAGCGGAGGGGCGATTTGAAAACGATTAGTTAGCTCCTTCCGATCTTACCGTTAATGCATTGAGAGCCTATAAATAAGCCCTGTATCCTCCCGGTAATTGTATTTGTTGGAATGGCAAATTACTTTTACTTATCCGCTAATTACGGGCGGTAAACATGATAAAACTGGGCCAACTAAGCTTACCTTTCCGATACCTAAGAGTTGTCGCTTTTATTTGAACTTGAAGACAAAGGAAGAATTTTCTTTGTTTTTAAAATGATTAATTTATAATCATGGCTTACGTTATTTATTTATTTGTTTTCCGCAATCAACTCTTTGTCGTGGTTTAAGTCGTACAAAATAGATTTATTACCGATGGTTTGACAAAATACGTGCCAAGAGTGAAATTGCAAGTGCTTACTTTTTGACTATATTTATGCTGAAGGAGTCTACACGTATAAGACGGCTTTATGCCCATGTTATCGGTAGTCGGCATATGGAATGCTTCGAGTGAGCTATTTGTTTTGAATAAATGACATTGGGTTGTAACTAATTTTGTAACTATAGTCTATTTTAATGAAAGTTTGTTTGAGTGGGGTTGGCTTCATACCCAGAAAATTCGGTGATTTCCTTGACCACCTTTGTTTTTTTCATGGAAGAGATTGACAAAACATTATAGGGTATGCCATTGCAAATTATAAAATACAAAAGTAGTTCAAAAAGAAAAGCAAGAGAGTAGAGAATGATTATACAACATTCACATAATACAAACATTGACATAATATAGTAGCAATAGTAATGAGGCATAGACAATAATCATCAATATGGAGAAACAATAGGCTATACAGATAACGAATGTATACACACATAGAAAATCACAATCTAAAATAATTCTTATGCAAAATTTGGATAAGAGATTGAAGTTCTTGAAGCATTCCAAAATTCTGATTGCTAATAAGTTGATGAGCTTGACGTTGAGTGCATTGAATTTGATATTTTGTCTTTAAGCTCTACTTTTAGTCCACCAACAATTGAGAAGAGAGAGAGGTAGGATGATAAATTATCCCAGAGTAAAGTTGAACTCGAAGTTCTTGATGATCATAGGAGCTATTAGAAAAAGGTCTTGGAAGCAATAGTTTATCATAGAGTTTTATTAGGTTCTTTGGTCTTGTATTCATTAGGACTTCTACAATATGTATCTTGAAGTAATTGAAATTGGATTTCTAGATTAGAGATTTGATTAAATATATTCTAAAGGTAAGAAAGAAGATACTACTAGTGGATGACAACCTATTACCTTTCGCAATACTTTTTACAAAATCATATCTAAAATTGTTATTCATGAATATTCACAAATTATTCAAGACATTGATTGACCTGAGGAAATTGACTTCCTTAGAGGGAGATTCATCCTTACACTCTTGTTCTTGTTTGGGAAAAGGTTGAGTGAGCTCAACAAAATTCCAAGATGTTCTAATTGTAAACTAGATAGTGATAAAATCCTACGATCAAATTTTTTATTCATTCATCTTTAAAATGTTAGATTGGTTTAGCTTTGAGAAAATTAATGTGTTACTTATTTATGTCAATGCCAAAATTGTTGTCAATGGAACCCTCTATCCTAGAATTCCATTGGAAAAGTTTATCAACCAAGTTTGCGCTCTTACTCCATATTTATTTAGGCTTGTAACTAATGCTCATGGTTATATTTTTCAACATGTATTCTCCACAAAACTTATTTGTGGTATCTTTGCCAAGCATTGTAAAAGCTCTTAGTTATTACTTAGTTGATGATAGCATATTTTTAATAAAAAAATGGTTTAATAAATGACACATGCATTACATATTATGGAGCTATTTCGTCTTACACAAAACTAAGCTTATTGTGGCCTACCCTAGCTCTCATCCTCCTTAGGTTTTTAGTGATTGGCATGAAGAAACACATTTTTTATCGCTATACAACTAGGCATTTCTTTTGGCATTGGAGTGTCCCTCAAATATATATAAATATGGTTCAAGAGTAAACTCGATAAAATTCTTGAATTAAACCAATTGATTCTTATATATGGCTAGACCAATATGAGTGGCAAACAAAATTATTTTAGCTATCCATGTATTTACATCTCTTTCTGAGATAATGGGGAAGGCCTTCCAATGAAGGGTTACTCTAGGTCATCCATCCTTATCTTCAACACGCTTTACATATTCCAAGAAATCAACTATGTCAGCTAGAAATCACAATTTCCTCACAAACTATTAAATGTTATCCCTTAGCCAACACCATGTTCTGACGCTCAATCATCACTAGGTTACTTAGTTGCTACTAACTTTTATGTTCGGTACATATACTGGCGCTTGGTCAATACTGATTCTCGATTGACACTAGCATCACTCGGCATATACTAAAGTTGAACTCCAAGTTCCTTAATCGAGTAAGTGCACCAAGTTGTGGTGCCAAAAAGGTGAGACCCTTTTTTTTTCTAACTTTCAATAGTGCGGATGTGCTATAGTGCGTATGCACTTTTAAAAAACCCAAATTTTTATAAATGGGTTGCATACTTGCAACCCATTCATTTTTTCTCCATTTTCCTACTTCCCCTCCTCATAGAGTGTATGCAGACTGAACAAATTGAAGGTTTTCGCCACCCAACTTGCCAATATGTCTCCTCGCCATCGAAGTTCAAGATCACGAGCACGCCGTATGTTGTCTAACCTTCTTTTTGCATTGTTTTATATGTTTTTGGTATTGTTTTATAGGTTTTTTTCAATTTTTCTTTAAATTTGTTTATTTATTTAGATTTCAATTGATTTCTTATCGAGAAATGTGAATAATGAACTGGCAAATCCCCAAGAAGATCAAAACCAAAACCCTCAACAAGATCCAAACCAAAACCCTCAACAAGATGAGAATCAAAACCCTCCACAACAAGAACAACAAATTTCGCAACCTGCACCAATTGGAAGACCTCCTCCTGGCACACAAGAAAACATAATAACTGAAATAGAAAGAGGCAAAAATGAATTAGAAGCAGTCATTGGTAGGTTGAAAGCTTTTGGACAAACCAATCCAATGAGAGCTCAATTGGCATCCTCCCTCGAGTCCATTAAGATCCACATAGCTTCTATGAGTAGTTAGTTGGAAATTTGGCAGGTTAAGAGGGATGAACAAAAAAGATATTATGCAAATAAATTATCATATCAAGATGTTAAAAAAAAGATATACCAAAAGGGAGGATTTGTGCATTATTTAGAAAGCTCGGTGAACAAGATACTGTTAGAGAGACAACTAAACAGTTCCCCATCCATTGGTGCACACATGATGGTATTAGGAATAATTTTTGGGATAGAGGGTGGATGGTTTTTGATGCCCCTCCTTGCAATAATCACGAGGTCCCCATGTATTTTTTAAGGAAATTGCATTGTGAGTTTGTCCTTGGGGAGATCCCCAATTATTTTGATATATTAGACTCTTAGGGTAGAGGTTGAGGGTCACCATTTGAGAGGCCGGGGGCACATTGTGACCCTAATGTAGTTAGGGCACCTATGGTCAAGCTACGGGGTGAGCATGTGACTATTCCTTCAGTTGTGAAGGAATGTGTAGAGGCCAACACTCTAGGGACTATTAGTGCTTTGACGTAGACCCTCATTCATTCCACAAGTCCATTAGTTGAGGAGGAGCCTTCTGCATATCGTGGTCACATGTGCACATCATGTGGATCCTTATGCACATATGGCAGTCGTGTTGGAGATGGTGCGGATGATGGGCTAGTGAATGATCAGTTCCTGAATGAGACATTTGGCATTGACACACAGGTAAATTACAATTATAATAAACTAATTTGATCATATTTCATATGTATAGTGAATGACTAATTAATTACCATGTATTGACATTGTTCAAAATTTAGGGTCAGAGTGTTGGTGGCCCTAGTAGCGATCCCCAGACCCCATTTTTCATCCCGTCGACGAGTCCAGAGGTATGTATCAATTTAATCATTTAAATTAATACATATATTTATTAAGTAATCATATGAAGGATTGACCAAAAAAATTATGCATGTGCATCAGTTCTCTACAGGACTGTCGACATTCACTACAGACTCCGAGCCCAGACGTGATACGAGCTTTGTAGAGGTACATTTGTTTCATGTTAATTTAATTCATTTGATTATATTTGCTTCATGTTTCATGTTACATGTAACATGTATTGTATGACATGCAACTCTTGACATTTGGAGTCCTCATCTTCAGCAGTTTGTCAATCGTGGAGTGGCTACAACTATGGCTAGTTCACAACCATTGACTAAGGTATGAAAGAATTTTGTTGGTTTTAGTTGTTGTTTATAATAGTTAGTATCAAAATTTCTAATGTTATTTATAAGTGATTATATTGATTGAATTGTTGCAAGGTCTTGTTACACCCAATCATCTACGAGCCTTTGAGGTGGACTTGCAAAGTGACTATATGATGGTGGTAAGAAAATAATTAATTTTGTGTGTACATATATTTGATTTCAATGTATAATAATTATTTATTCATATCTACTTTTTTTGTATCAACTCGAGTTAGAGAAGAGCCTCAATAAGAGCACGAGTGAGCATGTGAGGAAAACCCCATCATCACCATCATCTCCCTCCACATGACGATTGAAGACCTCTAGAGATTTGTTTCCTTCCCCTTGTGGGAAGGAGAAGATATAGTTGATAGACATACATGTATAGGCATCAACAGACATATATGTTGGATTTTATGTCAGTGGACATATTCGATATACATGTGATGTATATATGAAATTTTATATTTGATGTATGAAATTTATTTGATGCATGACATTATTAGACTTATGACATTATTGGTTAATATGTGATATGTTTGTTCATGTACAACATTATTGGTTATCATAATATATTATGTGTTTGTTAATGTATGACATTATTGGTTATCATTTTATATTATATGTTTGTTCATGTATGACATTATTGGTTATCATAATATATTATATGTTCCTTCATGTATGACACCCCCGGTACTCATACCCACATATCCAAGTACTGGGTACACATATCCGAAGTACCAGGTACTCAATGGAGAGCATCATAGCTAAGGACCTTGATTGAGATTTTGGATTTTTTTTTCCATTTTTTGATTGTGTATTATCTCGTTGTTTATCAAGCTTTATTCATTACCTAATCAATTCAAAACTTTGATAGAATATTGATTAACAATAAACTTTATCAGTGTTTAAGCATAAGCTAATCATTTCCAATATGTCATCGTCATATGATTTATGATCTTGTTCATGTTTAAAGTTTTCCTTCTCTGTTATTTGTTTATCAAGCTTAATTCAATACCTAATCAGTTTGAAACTTTGATACAATATTGATCAACAATAAAAAATTTTAGTGTTAAAGCTAGAAATTTATCATTTGCAATATGTCATTGTCATATGATTTATGATCTTCTTGTTCATGTTTAAACTTGCCTTCTATGTTATGCATCTAAACATTTATCATAAATTATTATTACAAACATATAACAAATCTAAAATTAAAAACAATACATTACATTTGCAAACTTTATCACTATTCTTGATTTGAAAAATCATTGCCATGACTCATAAATTCAAGTTTTCTATAAATATAAAAGTATAATTAAAAATAAAGTTTGACATACCCAAGTACCCCTGTCCCCTATTATAAAAAATAGTTGTACCTGTACCCGTACCCATACCTTTACCCTAAGTACCCCAAGTAGACTCGTCCTCGTGCAACCTTGTATATTATATGTAGATCTTGGTGTTTTCTGTACACCTATGTGGTCTATAGGATCTCTTGCTACTTAGAACATCCCCTGACCTTGCCCAACCTCCTCACTAGATTAATTGGTCCAAACTTGCAGCATCACTCCCTTAATCTTTTAGGAACAATATCCCTCCAAAGATTTTATAGGTCTACTAGGGTACCATAGCACTCCCCAGTCCAACCAAGGTTTCCATGATGTCCTAAGGTGTTATTGGAACACTTGTACTGTGCTTGAATGGATAACAACAATGAGTTTGTACCCAATTTCAAGATTTCTTCACAAAAGGGCTACAAGGAGAGCCCCTAATTAGGCCTCCACCTGGATTTCTAGGGCCAATAGCTCCTTTATCTTAGAGTTTCAACACCTCTAGCCTTGAGAACAATTTATACATAGGACCCATACTTAAGGATTTTTAGGGTCTTAGGGTGCGTATGGGCTTTACAACAAAAATAACAAAATTGAGGGTTTGGTAGGGTTTTCTTGGCTGCCTATTGTCCCCACTTTTAAGAAAAATTCCACACTTCATCAAGACTCCTCCTCCACAAGTTAGAGCCTCCTCATACCCCTCTTCAATCCCTCAGAAGGGCAAGTCTTCATTCTTCAAGCTTTGCTCTCGAGAACTCCTTCTTTGCTGATAGTCCCTAGCTGGGCATTGCCTAGCTCACCTAGGACTTGGTCAAAGAATTTTTTGCACTCACTTTTGGGGCCCTTTCTTGCACAATATAATACATTAAGGTTTGTAGCCTGAAATCTAGAAGACCATGGAATTTCCACGGTGGAGACAAGACTTACAACCCTTTCATGATAAACAACTCCAAAACTGGCAGCAGATAGGTATCTTTGAAGAAATTTACAAAACCTTTCAAAACATGGTCACAAACTATAACTAATGCATGATGAATATAGAGGCTGCACGTATCTAATGTTTTTTAGCTATTACAAAGAACTTTCATATATCTCTTGCTTGACCTCATTCAATCCATGTCTCCTGGCTTAAGGCTCTACTTTCATGGCATTAATATCCTTAAAAGTGTATTATGCTAGTGCTTTAAGATAATGGGATGCATGTCCCATGTTCATCTGTGACAAACTACTTTCCTAAACCTTTTTGTTCTTTAACTTCTTGAATTTGACCCTTTGTCTACTATACAAATCATCTTTCACATCACCAACAAGACAACCATGAACTTCATTATTTTGACATCTTTTGGAATTGCTTTGCTCATTTAGGCTGTGAATTTTGGAGTGCCTATTGTAATCTTCTTTAACACTTGCCATAATGCCATAACTATCACATTCTTCAAAGGAAAAACTTCACTATTTCAATGTCTTACCCTTAATGCTATGACAATTACACAACTTTGGACCTCTAGATTTGTTAGGTTCTTATTCATTAGATCACCATTCGTCATAACAATATAAGAATATATTGATATAGCGTAGCCTCAAAATCACCATATATCACTAGTGCATTGACATGTATGGAAAAATGTTTGAAAGCCTTTGTTGAATTTTTAGTTCATGCTAGTTGAAACTTGTAAATTTATTCTAATAGAGTTCAACATTGAAAAAATAGGAGTAGATAATAAGTTTCCTCAAACTACCAACCTACCACCTAAATGGCATTTGGAGCTCCTCTTCATAGCTTTAGAATTGTGATTGTTCCTTCGTCGTTATCCCTTTATGAACTAACTTGCAACTTTACAACCCATTGTAGTATTTGATTGTGAGTCATCTTGCACATACAAACCTAGGTGTTTTGTCAAAAGATCCTTGAAACATTTTAATTTATTACTCCTACTATAAATAGTACTAAATGTCTTCTATTCTATTACACATGATTACTAGATTTATTAAGATTGTTGTCTCACTATGTCTTATTATTTGTCAAATTCACTATCATATGATCCATTAAATTAGTTCTTATATACCTCTACCATAAAGGTTCTCCATGCTTTCTACCATATGACTGTAATCTATGTGATATAGTAGAAAACTAGCTTTTAAGAGGTTTTTCATTATACTTTAATCAATCATTGATCTCAATTGGACACCTCTATTCCATTTGCACATAAATACTACATAGGCTTCTCACATGTACTTTTTCACTTGTTTGGATCAATCATTGTTATTGTGCTTAGTTGAAAGAAAAGTCAGAATGATTTTAAAGATTGTTACGATCATACTTTGCCACTTGACATTCTTTTACTTATTCCATCTACATAGGAAACAATTCCACTTTCTTTAACCCTACCACAAAGCCCTAGAAATGAGCATAAATATTAAGTTGAATACAATGCCATTGTTTTCATGGAAATTAGCATTTTGATAAAGATTTAAATTTTTTTTAGAGATATTGATAGTTACACTACTACAAAGGTTTAAAAAGTTGTTCATCACACTCACTATTGCTGCCTTGAATATTTTCCTTTGATCTCATTCCTTCGTAATGCCTTTACCTTATGCATTGATTATCATTAAAATTGTTTTGACAATTATAGTAGCCTTTTATCTAAAACCCTTCATGAATATCATCTCCCTTAGTCTATGACGTACATCCCAACCAATCATTACTTGAAATGTAACACTTTCCATAGTCTTTCTTAGGGACATTTTGGTTTGGCATGCCTGAGAATTTTGAGTGCTCAACGAAATGGGATGAGGTTGGGGCTAGTGTTTACCTAGCCACCTGGAGCTAACAAAATAGATAGTTTGATCCCACGACGAAAGGTGAGAGAGATTAGGCAGTTGGCAACTTTGTACTAGCCAACACTATAAGTTTCAACATCAATCGAGATGGCATCACAAAATCAAAATAGAGTAAGATCTTCAAAAAAAGAGAGAGGTTATTGTAGGTCTCTACAACATGGTCCTATGGGAACTAGAATTGCATCCATATCTCACATGAGCTTCGAGATATGCCCCATCAAAGATCGCTGCCCTATGGCATTTAGTGACCCTTAGGGATGTTTCGGTTCGGCATGCCTGAGAACGTTCAAGCGCTCAACGGGATGGCACAAGGTTGGGGATAGAGTTTACTTGGACACTTGGAGCTAACAAAATAGACAGTTTGATCCCATGACAAAAGGTGAGAGAGATTTGGTAGTTGGCAACTTTGTATTGGCCAACACTACAAGTTTCGGCATCACCCGAGATAGAGTCACAAAATCAAAATGGAGTAAGATCTCCAAAAATAGAGAGGTTGTTGTAGGTCTTTGCAACATAGTCCTATAGGAACTAGAATCACATCCATACCTTGCACGAGCTCCAAGATATGCCCCGTCAAAGATTGCTACCCTATGGCATTTAGTGATCCTTAGGGATGTTTCGGTTTGGCGTGCCCGAGAACATTCGAGTGCTCAACGGGACAAGATGAGGTTGGGGATAGGGTTTACCTGGCCACTTGACGCTAACAAAATAGATAGTTCGATCCCATGGCAAAAGGTGAGAGAGATTTGGCAGTTGACAACTTTGTACTGGCTAACACTACAAGTTTTAGCATCATCCAAGATGGCGTCGCAAAATAAAAATAGAGTAAGATCTCCAAAAAGAGAAAGAGATTATTGTAGATCTCTGTAATATGCTCCTATAGAAACTAGAATCTTATCCATACCTTGTATAAGCTCCAAGATATGCCCCATCAAAGATTGCTGCCCTATGGCATTTAGTGACCCTTAGGGACATTTTGGTTCGGCGTGCCCGAGAACATTCGAGTACTCAACAGGAAGGGAAAAGCTTAGGGATAGGGTTTACTTGGCCACTAGAGCTAACAGAATAGACAGTTCAATCCCACGACAAAAAGTGAGAGAGATTTGGCAGTTGGCAACTTTGTACTGGCTAACACTACAAGTTTTAGAATGACCCAAGATGGTATCACAAAATCAAAATGGAGTAAGATCTACAAAAAGTGAGAGAGGTTATTGTAGGTCTCTACAACATGGTCCTATAGGAACTAGAATCGTATTCATACCTCGCACGAGCTCTGAGATATGCCCCATCAAAAATCACTGCCCTATGGAATTTAGTGACCCTTAGGGACATTTCAGTTCGTTGTGCTTGAGAACATTTGAGTTCTCAATGAGATAGGATGAGCTTGGGGGTAGGGTTCACTCGATCAATTGGACCTAATGGAATAGACAGTTTGATCCCACAATGAAAGGTGAGAGAGATTAGGCAGTTGGTAACTTTGTACTGGCCAACAACTACAAGTTTCAACATCACCCGAGATGGCATCGCAAAATCAAAATAGAGTAAAATCTCCAAAAAGTGAGAGAGGTTATTATAGGTCTCTACAACATGGTCTTATAGGATCTAGAATTGCATCCATACCTCATACAAGCTTTGAGATATGCCCTATCAAAGATTGTTGCCCTATGGCATTTAGTGACCCTTAGGGATGTTTCGGTTCGACATGCCTGAGAACATTTGAGTGCTCAACGAGACAGGATGAGCTTGGGGATAGGGTTTACCCGACCACTCGGAGCTAACAAAATAAACAGTTTGATCCCACGATGAAAGGTGAGAGAGATTTGGCAGTTGGCAATTTTGTACTAGCCAACACTACAAGTTTCAACATCACTCGAGATGGCATCACAAAATCAAGACAGAGTAAGATCTCCAAAAAGAAAGAGAGGTTATTGTAGGTTTTTTCAATATGGTTTTATAGGAACTAGAATCAAATCCATAGTTTGCACGAGCTCCGAGATATGCCCTGTCAAATATCGCTGCCCTATGGCATTTAGTGACCCTTAGGGACATTTTGATTTGTTGTGCCTGAGAACATTTGAGTGCTCAATGGGATGGGACAAGCTTGGCACTAGGGTTTACCCGACCACCCAGAGCTAACAAAACAAACAGTTCAATCCCATGACCCTTGTTCCACTAAGTTGCAAATTTGAGCAACTTTTACAACTTTCAACAATGCAACTTTGCACAAAAAGTGCATTTTTTACATTTTTTACTTGATTCCATTTCTAGAACTTGGAAAAGGTTTGGCAACACTAAAATAACTTATTTCCAAATGCTTAGCCATTCACCAATTTCCAAACTCCTACAAAGTTGTCAGCATTTTTGCAATTTTTGACATTTTAACTCCTAGATGCCTAAAACTTAACCTAATGACTCTAAGGACCTTTATAACCTTCTAAGAAACATAAAAATCCTTTTTGCCTTGAAAAATCACCTATATTGCTCATTTTTGACCCCTTGGTTCAATTTGGCCCTTTGCCTTATAATGGCACCTAAAGTCCAATTGACCTTGCATCTTGGGTCTTATTTGCCCTATTTGCCCTAGTTAAGGGCTAGTGTCCATAAAGCCTAATTGAGACCCAAGTTTGCTGGAGCCTAATGTGATCAACTTGACCAATGACATTAGCATGACCAATGACCAATGACATTCAAACTACAAAACTACTATCCGGTTGGTAATGATTTAGTATTTATGCACTCTTATGGAAATCAAAGGTCATCATTTAGTCTTGAACAAATTCATTTATCTTCAAATCTCTTACTTGTAGCCAAGCTTGTTGAAATGCCTCTCACTAGAATCTAGACCATCTGCATGCTCCTAAATCTTGACTACCAAGACTAAGGCAACTCTCCTGTTGGAATCCATAATCTTGGTTTCCCTCTTCTTTCAAGTTGATTTCAACTTGTGAGAAACATTATTATTTTAGTAGCATCTTCAAATTAACTAACATACTACCTAGCTATACAGAGAATTTATCCACCAAATTACTAGCAATTAAAGATCAAAATTCAAATCTTGACAAATGATAGTGAACATCTACCCATTTCATAACAATAGAACAATTTAAATGAAAACAATGTCTTAGAACAACTTCTTTGTCTAACTACAAGGTTTGGTTCTATCTCTCTCGACAACTCAATATTCGTGTAGTAGGAGAGTAGGATGGACTGGTGGTCATCTATTCTTATCATCAAGTATGTGCTTAAAAATTCTCTACCGCATGAAATGAAATGAAATGCTAAGAGTAGAAATAGAATTTGAGTTAACGAATTTAATACTTGTGTGATATTTCCTTATATTCTAATTTTCTTTCCTAGATCTGCAAGTTTACACCTCTTTAGGCTTGAATTTATGATTTTTAAAGTCTTGAATTTTGTCCAAAATCTAATTTTTGTTTATTCTTATTCTAAAAATGCCTTCAAACTCCTCAAAAATTCAAATGCCAAATGTAAAATCCACTGACTACAATCATGTCTACTCTTCTCTTTGACTATTTTATAGTTAGTTGGTTGTAATGAGATCTTTAAAAAAATTTATATACAAGGTTTGATGAATAAGTGCCACCATCATTTCTTCTCAACTTTGCACCATCCTACACCTTGGCAACTTTGTACCATCCTACACCTTGGCAACCAAAGACATCCATCAACGTAATATTTTTGTTTAAATTCCATGTCTTTAACAATAATTTGTGGTGTAGGGCACTTTGACCATCCCCCATGGAATCTTGAATCTTATTTAGTATGGTTTGAGTCTTGATAGATTATGAATTAGTTGTTTCATATCATGTTATTAGGTGTTCAAATTAAGGTCATGTTGACCAATTTCATGTTTTAAGTGTTATGAGTCATAGTGAATAAAAAGTGGAAAAATGCCATGCAAAGGCATAAATGGAATATATGATAGCATTAAGATGTTATAAGATGATGATAAACCTTTTAAGGTACCTAGGAAAGTATATTAGAACTTAAAAATGCAAAATATGGAAAATGTGTAAAATTGTTAAAAAGTGCACTCAGCAAATTGTGTAAAATTGAGAAAGTGTAGAAGATGAATAGTCATTCATATTGTTAGAGCTTCTTAGGAAGGTAAAGAGTCATGTTATGGTATAAATAAATGTAATCTCATATCAAGAGAGATATAAAGTGAAGGGGATAATTTGTGGAGAAGCGAAACGAAGTGTTTTGTATATAGTTGTGAAATGGAAATCAGTATTTTGGTGTAATATTGTTGCTATATTGGCATTTAGATTACAATCCTTCTATCCTCTCTTAGGAATTCGTGGTTATGCTGATCTTTAAAGTTTCCTATTTATGGTGAAGAGGATAATTATTCTGTGGTTGATAGAACATTTGTATGTTATCATTAAATATTATTACCAGGAATACATTACTTACTGTTTGGATAGTAAATTCTATAATTTTTTCAGAATATGGTGTCATAATGATTGCACATTCTCATTCATGGAGATAGTGGAAGGTATTAATGGTTCCCATGGTTGTTCTAGTTTTTCCTCTTACTAACTTAACACCTTAACTTGTTCCTTGTAAGGGAGATGCCCATAAATCAACAAGTTACTTGCTACTGCATACATTAACAATGAATCAACAATTTGAAAATAAAGAAAATGTGATAGAAGTTGGTGTGTGGTCTGCATGCTTGTTGGGAGATTGCTTTTGTTCATAAGATACTAAATAAGCATTTGAAAGAGAATGAAAGGTAGGATATTGGAGCTTAGAAGCCAACCATAGTAATCAGCAATAAAATTCTCATCAATACAAGGGTTTGATAGTTTAAAGACCGCCTCAATAATTGGGAGCTGAACATCAGCAATTTGAAAGTCTTTAATGAGGTAATGAAGTATATAAGTTCATTTGGTAGAGTTGATTGAGGTTTTTAAGAGTCATAGTTTGAGTGAATATTGCATGCTTAATAGCATAGGCCTAAGTCTTCAAATTATATGCTTGAATAAGCAAGTCAGAATCTCAAATTTTGGAATTGAAAAAAAAAAGTGCAGTAAAAGGTATTAGAATCTACTTTTAGTATTGGTAGATGATTTAAGGTATTTGAGTTTTAACCTACATTCCAAGGTAGACTATGAGATAGAGTAATTTGTATTGGTGTTTTGAAGTCCCTAAGGTGTCTAAAACCTTATGAATAGTGAAGGTACTATATTGGTAGTGACTTAATTCCTTTAGAAGCTTATAGGGAGATGGTGTTGATAAAGATCTTGGAGGTGCAAGGTGATCGAGGTGTTGTGTGGTGAGGTGTAAGGGGGTTGTTGTGTGATTTTGTGAAGGTGTAGATAGAGAGAATTGGAATAGGTGAAAGTGGCACAAGGAATAGGCCATTCACCTTGTCTCTAACCTTAGAGAATTGAAAGGGATAGCATATTTTATGCTTAGATAGGCTTGGAAGAAGCCTAGCCTAGTTTAAGAGCTTTTGTGTTAAGAAACAAGTATCATCACCACCATCCTTGCATCAATTTCCAATCTCTAGCTAGATCCTCAAAGATATAATCACAAATAAGCATTTTAGGTAATTGTGCACATAACATAGCTCCATCCACAAAAACAAGTTTTTCCAAGAGGTCAGAATTGTGAATATTGAGTTTTACACGAACATAAATTACACAACCACTGTGTCCTATACCTAAAGCCTAAACATTGATCAACCACCTATGATTATCCTTAAGGGTGTGGATTCTTCCACATAATCACAACATTGCAATCTTAAGACTAGGAGTGAACAAACATAACATCCTATGGTCACCCTTAAAGGAATTGACCCTCGAACCTATACATATGCTAAAAAATTGAATCTTGTGAGTAGGAGTGAACCAAAGATCATACATTTTGGTCTTAAAGCTTCCAATAAGACAACATCTAAAAAAATTATAAGATGAGTTTTATAAGTTTATGATTTGGATATAAATTTGTTCTGGAGTTTATCTAAAATAATTGTAGATGAGAAAACAAATAAAAGATAAAAGCATGTTAGTCATAATATCAGTATTGGTAATAATGTTCCAAATGCAAAGAATTATTTGTTTGAGCTTCTAACAATGATCAAGCGGCTTACTGAATGGCTTGATGAGTCTTGGAAACTTCTCCCATTGTATCTTTGCTTTTGCTAGTTTGAAGTTTCTGGTTACATGCACACAATCATGACTTTACATCACAAAGCATTCACATTCTAACAATTTTTATGTTCTTTCATTACATTTTGATCTAAAAAACAAATTCAAAACTTTCACTTATTCAAATGACTAATCTAAAAATGGGTCCTATTAAAGAATCTAATATAAATTCAAATAATGTATCTAGATTCTAAACAAATCAAAATATAAAACATGTGATTTAAACTTACCTCATCACTTACAAATAATAACAATGCCCATCTTGTCATGTGGACAATCTTGGGGGAGAGGTTGTAACATTGTATTTGGATCCAATTGATCACTCTTTCTCTCTCTCCCTCTCTCCCTATTCAATCTAATGAACCAACTGGTTTTGCTCTATATTTTAATGTCTCAAGTATTGCCTCGTGGTCTGATTCATGAACTTTCCAAAGAATCTTATTATGTGATTTTCCACCATATTTTATCAAGTGTACATTTGATGTGACAACAAGGTTTGAATAATGAAGAATCTTCCTCTCTATTTGCCAATTCTCAATTAACCACAAGTTAGGGTTCTTCATAGAATATCGTCTAAGCCATGTGCTGGTTACAACCACTGTACCGATATGGTACTCTAAACCTTCACCATCTATGACTAAGTGATCCAATTTTTGTTTGGCTTGGACACAATGAAACAAATAATAATTTGTCCCTTCTTCATTGTCTTTAGGTGTAATAACAACAAAAACATGGCCTGCAGTGACAAATGTACCAAATGCGGTCATTAATTCAGAAAATACTTAGGTAAAAGTTATAAAATTACATATTGAAATTACAAAGATATATAAATATATAAATATATAAATATATATTACCAGGTTACACTAGATCAGAAAAGTGGTCAAATTCAATAGAAGAATCCATCTCTACCATTTCCAATGCTTATGGGGGACAATAGGTGTCAATTGGATCCAAAACCCATATATCCCATTTGTCCACTCATTTAGTTGACTCACAATCATACCAATTTTCCTCTGCACATGATGGACAATAGCATGCCAATTTTCGTGTGTGGATACTCCATGAACTTGCATAAGAGCTTCTAAAAGAGTGCAATTCACTGGATCCTATTTGTGTGCAACAATCCTCATATGGTGCAATGTTAGTATTATCTATCAACCAAAAAAATCTATGAACCATAGACTCACCTTCCTTACCTGGACCCATTGTACCATTACACCACAGGATGATGGATTTTGCATCTATCAGTATTGCTCCATCTTTGTACGTTAGTTCTTCATGAGCTAAGGCTCTTTTGATGCATGTGCTTGCACCATCGTGCTCTTCCTTTCCTTGACTAACCTCTGTAAAATTCCACATATATTGAATTATATACAACATGTGAATCCTACTCAGCCAATAAAACATTCATGCATTCTTGAATTGAGATGCACAATTGTCTAACCAAATAATGTGCTAATGATATGTTATACCCTAGTTAGCCAAATCTCCATAAAATAGTTGAAAACAACCATGTAAAAACTTCGTAGAATATGATTGATCATCATTGATGCAAAAATGGTACTCCCTCAAAATCTTCCTGTCATCCTCTGTACTTGTAGGTGAATGCATGAATGTTATGTGAAAAAATATGGAAACCTATTGAGAAGTATACTACTTTGCATGCACCTCATTTTGTGGTTGTAGTGTGTAGTTCTCTACGAAGTCTACAACTGAAACAATGATATCCAATGGAAATATATCCTTGCACAACTTGAATTGCAAATCCAACCATTGAGCTCCATGTGTATGCCTTGCATACTCGTAAATAATCTTTTCACAAAAAATCTTCATGAACTCATACACTGGAATCTTTTCAATAACTAAATCACATCTTTTACCATGTTTCTCATTTTTAGAGCATATGTCACTATCTTAAATTTTCCATAGTCTACTATTTCATTTCCAATTGCATGTGTACTATCCATATGTTCACAAGTTGATAAAAGTTGCAAAGAACCACAAAATAAGCATGTACCATCCAAGCATGATGTCTTGTAAAATTGTTGGCCATCCACTATTTCACATAAAATGTTGGATATGAATTTCCTTAAAGATCTTGGTGGGTCATTCATGTCATAATCCTGCAAAACAAACTTAGAATGCAAAAACACACATATATTCCTAAAAACATCAAAATGGTTAGAAAATTCAATATGTATCTTACAACAACAAGTTGTGCGTGTGTGATTTATCTTCACATAAAAAAGTTTACCCATCTCAAAAAATCTTTGATTTATTTGAATTTGAGGATACATACCAATAAATTTTGCAAAAAATTGTGTTTGAGTTGAGTCCAAAAAATATTTTGCATGTGGGTCACGATTTTGGCTACCAATCCTCCTTACAACATCTCTTTGATTAGGGGAAACACGTGTTATTTTTCCAAAAATCTTCGATCAATGGTTTCAAAGCTTCACTAATTTCTTTATCTTTTCGCAGTAGTATACCACTAAATATCCATAACTCATTTTTTGTTGGATCTTCCAATCTTTCATGCCTTAGCATGGCTCTCCTTAGAGTACCTCTACCAATTTTCAATGTTTTTCTTATTTTTCTCATGAGTCAAGCTTTCTTCATTTGGGTACTTACTATTGTCGATGTAAGTACTTGTCTTGTGATATTACTATTTTTGGTGTGTGATTTAGAACCCAATTTGTCATTAACACTCATAATATTCTTTACAATGCTTTTTTCATTTGTATTGTCCATCATTCTTAGCCCAAGAATCTTCATGATAGGCCTAAATTTCAAATTCCTCATCATTTCAAAAAATAATTGGCATTGACTTGTAATATTTAATTTTTCAAAGAATAATCTCCACATACGATTAACTTTTCTTTGACAAGTACACTTGCTAATCTTGTCAGGCATTGATTTCAAAATGTTAGCATCAATATCAATCAAATATTTTGGTTTTCTAAAATGAATTCTAGAAGGTGTTATAATCTCTTCTATTCCCTCAACATTTTGAACATCAACATAAGGTTGAGTGTTTTGTGTACCTTGAAATGAAGATGATGTGCCTTTGCAATAAGATGCAAAAGATGAAATATCACCTACTTGATATTTTGATGTTGTGCCTTCAACATGACATGATGGAGTGTGTACATAATTAGATCTACAAATTAGTCCCTTCAACATGAGAGGATGATATGACTCCAACATTGGAAGATGGTGTAGTTTCACAATTCAATTATCTTCTTGAGTGTAACAGTCTCATTCGTTCTCTTTGTCTTTCCAATTATTCCTCTTTGTTTCTTTGTATCGATGGTTCTTGATTCTCTTCGAAAGTCAATTCTTCATTATTGCTTTGCAATTTTCTTTGTTCACATAGTAGTTTCATTTTATCTCTTTTAATTGCCAAATCTGTCTCCCTATCTTCATTTGTTTGAGTTTTTGGTTTTTTTTTTGGCATGACGATGATTTCTACATGTCAAATTATTCAAACATCTGAAATACTTACAATTTGTAAATTACAAATCATTCAAATACATATAAAAATTACAATTATTTTAATGAATACACAATATATATCAAACAACTTGCCAAATTTCTAACCATTTCCAAATAAAAATTCATTCAAACATAGAAATTTCAATGAATTCACTATATATTAAACAACATGTCAAATTATAATCAAATTGGTCTCTATATATCAACAAAAAATATTTTAAAAGGATTGCACTAACCTTTTCTATAGAAAGAATATTCAAAAAGCTGATCCTATGATTGAATTTGATGTTTGCTAGCTTCAAAAAGTCTTCAAATAGTGTTTGCTAACTTCCAACAGCTTGAAACTCGTGTTTTCTGTTAGAATAATAGAATGCACAATAGACAAAAAGCAGAATATGGATCAAAAGGGACCCAAACTTTCTTTTTGACCATTTTTAGGTGATTTCATATAGTGCATATGCACTATAGTGCATACACACTATAAAGTGCGCATGCACTATAGTGCATACACACTATAAAGTGCGTATGCACTATAGTGCATACACACTATGTCAAAACACATCTCTCCCTATCCCACCATCCCCCATCCCCTACTCTCTCTCTCTCTCTCTCTACTCTCTCTCCTCTCCCATCCCCTACTCTCTCTCTCACTCTCCCTCTCCCATCACCTACTCTCTCTCACACACACACTCTCTCTCATCCCCTACTCTCTCACTCTCTATCCTTTCCCATCCCCTGCTTGCTCTCTCTCTCTCTCTCTCTCCTCTTCCATCCTGTACTCTCTTTCACTCTCCATCTCCCATCCTCTACTCTCTCTCACCCTGTCTCCTCTTCCATCCCCTACTCTCTTTGTCTCACACACTCCCATCCCCCTTCTTTCTCTCTCTCTCAGGCTACTCTCTCTCCCCTCTCCCATCCCCTACTCTCTCCTCTCCCACCACCTTCTCTCTCTCTCTCTCTCTCTCTCTCTCTCTCTCTCTCTCGCTCTCACCCTCTCTACTCTAGTCTCTCTCCCATCCCCTACTCCCACTCGCTCTCTCCCATCCCCTACCCTCTCTCACACTCTCTCCCATCCCCTAATCTCACTCTCTCTCTTTCCCATCCCATCCTCCTTGCCACCCCCTACTCTCTCTCACACTCTCACACTCTCTCCCATCCCATACTCTCTCTCTCTCTCTCTCTCACACACACACACACACACACACACACATTCCCATTCCCCCTCTCTCTCTCCCTCTCCCACTCCCTCTCCCACCACCTACTCTCTCTCCCCCATCCCCTACTCTCTCTCTCTCTCTCTCTCTCCCTCTCTCTCTCCCATCACCTACTATCTCTCTTTCACACACCCACACACTCCCATCCCCCCTCTCTCTCCTCTCCCATCGCCTACTCTCTAGATCTCTCACACACACTCCCTCTCCCACTGCCTACTGTCTCTCTCTCACTCTCTCCCTCTTTACTCTCTCTCTCTCTCTCCCATCCCCTACTCTCTCTACCACCCCTACTCTCTCTCACACTCTCACACTCTCCCATCCCCTATTCTCTCTGCCACCCCTACTCTCTCTCTCACACTCTCACACTCTCCCATCCCCTACTCTCTCTCTCTTACACACACTCCCATCCCCCTCTATCTCCCCCTCTCCCTCTCCCACTCTCTCCCCCACTACCTACTCTCTCTCTCCCATCCCCTACTCTCTCTCTTTCACACACACACACACACACACCCATCCCCCCTCTCTCTCTCCTCTCCCATCCCCTACTCTGTCTCTCACTCGCTCTCCCACTCCCACTCCCTCTCCCACCACCTACTCTCTCTCACTCTCACTCTCACTCTCTCTCACTCTCTCTCTCTCTCTCTACTCTCTCTCTGCCACCCCCTACTCTCTCTCACATTTTCACACTCTCTCCCATCCCCTACTCTCTCTCTCTCTCTCTCTCTCTCTCCACACACACACAAAACACACATTTCCATCCCCCCTCTCTCTCCCTCTCCCACTCCCTCTCCCACCACCTACTCTCTCTCCCCCCCTCTCCCATTCCCTACTCTCTCCCTTTCACACACATGCACTCTTGTCCTCCTCTCTCCCTCTCCCTCTCCCTCTCCAACTCCCTCTCCCACTGCCTACTCTCTCTCTCTCTTTCCCCCATCCCCTACTCTCAATCTCTCTTTCCCATCCTGTACTCTCTCTCTCTCCCCCATCCCCTACTCTCAATCTCTCTCTCTCCCATCTTGTACTCTCTCTACCACCCCTACTCTTTCTCACACTTCCTCTCTCTCCCATCCCCTACTCTCTCTCTTACAAACATTCTCATTCCCCCCTCTCTCTCCCTCTCCCACTACCTACTCTCTCTCCCATCCCCTACTCTCTCTCTTTCACACACCCACACACTCCCATCCCCCGTCTCTCACTCCTCTCCCATCTCCTACTCTCTAGATCTCTAACACACACTCACATCCTCCCTCTCTCCCTCTCCCACTCCCTCTCCCACCAACTACTGTCTCTCTCTCTCACTCTCTCTCTACTCTCTCCCCCTCTCTTATCCCCTACTTTCTCTCTCTACCACCCTTACTCTCTCTCACACTCTCACACTCTCTCCTGTGCCCTACTCTCTCTCCCTCTCACACACTCCCATCCTCCTCCTCCTCCTCTCTCTCTCTCGCTCCCTCTCCATTGCCTACTCTCTCTCTCTACCATCTCCTACTCTCAATCTCTCTCTCCCATTATGTACTCTCTTTGCCACCCCTACTCACTCTCTCACACTTCCTCTCTCTCCCATCCTATACTCTCTTTGCCACCCCTACTCACTCTCTCACACTTCCTCTCTCTCGCATCCCCTACTCTCAATATCTCTCTCATCTGATACTCTCATTTTCTCACCCCTACTCTCTCACACTTCCTCTCTCTCCCATCTTGTACTCTCTCTGCCACCACTACTCTCTCTCTCCCCTCTCCCATCCCTCCCTCTCTCTCTCTCTCTCTCTCTCTCTCTCTCTCTCTCTCTCACACACACACACACACACACACACACACACACACACACACACACCCATCTCCCCCTCTCTCTCGCTCTTTCTTTGCCTCTCTTCTTCCCTCTCTATGCACTATTTTGGTCTCAATAGTGTGTGTGCACTATAGTGCACACACGCTATTGAGACCCAAATTTAAAAATCTTTAAATAGTGCGTGCATGCTATAGTGTGCATGCGCTATTCAAACCTTTGAATTCTACCAAGCCTAAGGCTTGGTTTTGCCTTGGGGATCCAATCCAAAGGTTTGGAGTTTATAAATTGGTTTGAGATGTGTTTTGCTGCAAACATACAAAAAATGATTAATTTTCCATGTGTGCTCTCCTTCAAGATTCTTTGTGGTTGAGCATTGATAAGATCATGTTACATGACATTGTAGGTCTTTGTGTTAGTTATATAACCATTTAATTTATTTTTTATTTGAACTATTTCAAGCCTTTCATCTATAATTTCTTTTGAATGTATGTCCATTTTTTGTCAAAAACCAACATGTACTAATTGGGTTGTAGATTTTAGCTCGTTCATCGAATTTTGCAACAACTTAGTTTTTTAGAAACTAGACTTCATTCTACACACTTTGAAAAAAAGAAGTTTTGGTTTTATATTAGTTTTCAATCATTTCTAGGGTAGCACACAGATATTTCACAATTTTGGTATGTGTCTAGTTAAAAAATTCATAAACTATAAAATGCACATTATAAAATTACCCAAAAAATCTAGGATAAACTACATAGTGTTAAGTAACTTTTGACCAGAGTGATTACAGAATTTCAAAAAAAAGTTAAAATTTTAGGGGGGCCACACTTTGTACCGCATTATGTTTTTTTGGAATAAACAGTACCACTTTCTGTGGCCCCCTTTTTTGAGGACCTACAACTAAACCATTTTGAAAAAAAATTAGTAGTTTAGAAACTAGATTCAAAGGACTACTACTTTTCTTTTTGTCATATCTTAAAATTTTAAGTGTTACTATCTTCAAATTCTTGTTGAAGTTCAGAAATTGCTGATTTCAAAAAAAAGGTGTCCACTTATACCCCCTTTTGACACCACAACTTGGTGCACTTACCCAATATTCTTCTCTTTTTCCTGGTCAAGCCTATGCATTTAGTCATTATTTGATCACTTCTTCAAGGCTCCAATGCAACTGTCTTCTTTAATTGTAGCATGATTAAACAATCACTTTATCTTCTCAAACTCTAACTAATCAAGTGCCCATTGTACTTTCCTATCATAACTCAACCTTTCCTCTAAGTGTTCTTATTATGAACAACTTATCAACAGAGATTACTTTAGTGGTGAATATTTTCCTTTTGGTGATCTTGTCTCATGGGTTGATCGTCATTTGTTAAATAGCACATGTAATGTAGGCCAACGCCATCGCCAAATATTTATCAGATTTGGGTTCAATGCTCATGGTAGTCGCCCATTAGTTATCACATGATTGGTCAAAAATATCAGCCCCAATTTTCAATGCAATATGTATTTTGGATACATTTATTTTAAACATTTTTCCAGCCTTTTCATGTTTGTTTCTTATTGGCTCACATTATTTCGCCATTACTAAAACCAAATAATTTTTTCTTGGGTTGGGCATCACCTACCATTTTCCTGACATGAGTTGACCACCAGCTCCATTTAGCCAACTATTTCCTATTGTGGGCTTGCATAGGAAGGTGCACTTTGCCTACGTTTGACATTCTTGTTTGTTAATCCCACATAATTCGTCAACCTGGATTGTACTCTAAGATATCATAATTCTACACAATTCACTCTTTTCTGGTTTGGAGATTGGCATTTCTTATTATCGCCGAAGTTTCAGAGTGCTGAGTGCTTTTCCCATTAACTCGTGGGCCCTAGTTTTTGTAAAAGGCAAGTGATTTTTATTTTTATTTATGTCGACAGTGGTACTACCATACTAGTATAGTGGTACTAGTTATTTTTTAGTTTTACGATCCAGTGTCCACTAGTGACTGGACATCTCACATGCTAAGATAGCCTATAGGTTTGCAAATTATATTGGGTAGTACCATAGTAGTACCATTTTTTGGAGAATGAATCATATTATTGTTATTATATGTAGTCTAAGTAGTCTACTATCACTATTCATAGTCTTTGAGTCATTACTATTTGAGTCTTTTGTTAAACAACTAAGTTGATTTATTTTTCGTAGGCTTTATCAGTTTGAAATGTCAAACAAGAGGGGTAATAGGGGTTTCAGTAGGATCCCTGAAAGCCAAGAGAGGCCACCATTACCAAAACGTAGAAGCATAGCGACATATTTTGGTGGTGGAAATGTTGGCAACCTACAAGATTCACAAGTTAAATCTCCAATGCTTATTGAAAAAGGAGATTCATCACAAGTTGGAGATCAGACCGTATTGAAGTTTAAGTTGGTCAACCTGATATCTCAGTTGAGGATGAACTTAAACACGATTTGGAGGCACTTCCCCTAAGTAGGGAGTCATAAACTGAATTATAGAGTTGGAGTCAGTCCTGGACTAGTCGGGTGAGAAAACCAAAAGTGATTTCATAAATCATGTTCATGCACAAAAGGGGAAAAGAAAATTGGAATAAAAGAAAGATCAATCTTGCCAGGATCTATATAAAAGGAATTTTTAGTTAGAATGGGTGGAAAATTATTGATTCATTGAACCCGTGGTCAATCCAATTGATGGTGACCCTCCTATAGAATGCAAATGTAAGATTTGCACAGAGATCACAAAGAAGGAGAAGAGGTTGTAGCTTAAACTTAATACCATTGAAAAGCATGTCGGTAAAGTTTACAAAAAGGAAACTATAGATGGAGTTGAAAAATCCATGCTAACTTGAAAAACAAAGGACAACTGTCTGCATATCAAGAATGCTAAAATATACGAGTTACACTAGAAAATATGGGAGAAGCATTCTACAGTAAAAAAATCCTGTTGGAATATTCAAATGGGAAGAATGCTTCTGAGGTGGGGGGGGGGGGGGGTGGTGAATTAGAAGTACTAGCCTTTAGCCTATTTTAAATCCTTAATAACATATAACTGAAATTATCATGCATGCATATAAACATTAAACAATCACAAGAAACAAACATGCATCACCACATAACACTTGAGATTTTGGTAACCTAGAAACCCTCTAGGAATAAGAAGGTAAAACTAGGGTGGGGATGATACCCAGAAAATCACTGCAACAATAATGGTTGACCACTTCTAATGGTTTGCCCTATTAAAGGCTTTACACTGTGTCAATAGTGACCTAGTTAAAGGATTTACAAACACTTTACATGAAGTGTTACCTTGTTAAAGGATTTAATTACCTTTTCAAAGGATCTACAAAATAGCTGTTAAGATAACCTATCAACATAGGATTTCATTTCTAATACAATGGCTAAAGAGTATTAGGTATAATAAAGCTGATGGCTTACAATCCTTGATTGCTGAATACAGGCACTTGATCTACTTTCTCTGATCTTGATCCTTCTGAGATCTGATATTTGTTCGTATCCCTTGCTTTGTTCTGATCAACTGAATGTCTAACTGTTGCTCTCTTCCTCTAAGTCTTTTTACTCTTCACTTCTGAACTCCACTATAGTTTCCCCATACACTCCTTCATCCATCCATAATACAATGAGATTTCATCTTCCTTATAAAGACATTCGAAGACTTAGGGTTAGGTGTGGATCTACGATCCATATTGAATCTCTGTTTCCCACTCATTCCTTGCACTTTTGTTATTGGTTGCATGCATTCTTCATTTATTAATTGGCTGCATGTAGTTTACATAGGAAAAATAAAGGATTCAATCTTATCTGTTTGATCCTTCAAGATAATTCAATGTTGGCCATAAAAATGGTTTACATCTGAATTAGTGAAGTTACAAACTCATATGTGCATTCTGTGTTACTTGGCACTTACTAATTTCTGATGCTCAACACATATAAAAAAACTCTCACTCGGCTCTTGTTGCATTTTTGTTTTGCTTGGCATTGTCCGTGACTCGGTACATAAATATCACTCAGCTCCTATATCATGCTCAACACTCGAAGTCACTCAGTACTTGATCTTCACTCGACACTTGAAGGCTGCTCGGCCCCTGAAGATCACTCGGCACTTGAAGATCACTTGGCACTTGATGGATTTTCTTACTTTGCACATGTTGTGGCTTGACATGCATAGTGTGCTCGGCTTCAATATAAAAAGTGGTTAAGTGTGTTGGCACTCAAATGTCAAAACCATTCTAAGACTAACAATCTTCCCCTTTGACATGAGTGACAAAAACACTTAACTAAGCATTATTTATCTGACCTTATGAGTACATTCACTAATCACAAAATTATTGTAACTCCCCCTGAGTTGATTGTGCCATTATCTGTTCTGTCTTGGTAACCAAAAATTTGTTCTGAATATGTCTCATGCTGAATGCTGATATAACATTATATCTCCCCCTTTATCTCATCTCCCCCATTCTCTTTATCTCCCCCTTTTTGACACTTATGTTGAAAGGTGCTAAGGGTTAAGACCATATTCCTCCAAAAATGTACTATTTACCTCCATAATCATCTTGAGAGAAGCATCCCAATTACTCAAATCAATTTCAAGCAATTTGTACTGGATGAAAGTCTCTGTATCAAGATGAACAAGACCATCTAAAGTAGACAAATTAGGTTCTTTCTTTAGAACATTTTCTGCATATACTTGTTCCTTATGGAGGATTTCCAAGTGTGGGGTGATGGAAGATTGAAGCTGTAGCAATTTGGCTTTGATGGTGCTCTCTTCTATTGTCAATTCAACCAATTCCTTTTGATTACGAAGTGTTTGAGCAAAATGCTTCTCACTTTAAGCTAGATACTTAGGTAGCTACATGCTTGAAATATTTAGATTCCTCTCCAAGCTCGTTATCCTCTGGCTGGTCTCTTGTATGAAATATGAGAAGTCACACAACTTTTTGTACAATGAGAATATATTTTGAAGTACCTGTTTGAGCTTTTCAATTTTCTTGGCCAGTTCAACTTGTGATAGTGCTATTTCATTTGCAATTTTCTTGTTTACTTTTCCTTGAAATTTCTTTTCATACCATTCCATTAGTTTTACATAGGTCTCTTGGTCTTCACTTTGTACCTGGTCCACTATATTGGCTAGTTGCTCCATTAAGGGGCTTTGTTTTATTAGGTACCTATAAATTGAAAGCATCTAGAAATATATCCTTAATTTCAACTAATGCTTGCCTTTGTTTGTACTCATACCTAAGTACCTCTTGCTTCTTCTTCCTTTCAAGTGCCTCTTGCACTTCAGTCATTTGGGCAATGGTCATGGTGTCAAAGTCATACCTAGGAATGACTATTTCTTCATCAAGAGTAGGATCTCCATAGTGAAGTACCCTCACAACCTTGGTAGAACTTGAGCTTGGTACATATATATGCAATGGTAGTGCAGAGCTTGGCTATTGTGAAGTTTTAGTAGGAGTCCTTGTTCTAGGCAAGTTGGCCAATGTTTGAATTGCTTGCTACTCCTCCTTAGGGATCTCCCCTTCCTTATCCTATTCTTTTCTACCTTGATCAATGACAGTTATCTTAGGCAATGCGCCTTGTGTTTGTGTTGTAGATACAGAGGTATCTCTCTATCTAGTTTGCTCTTTTGCTATCTCCCTTGCAAGTGTACTTACTGAAGTGTCAACCTTACCAGTTGTATCTTTGGCTTCGTGCTCTTTAGGTTGTGTACAAGTAGCTGTAGGAAGTTGTGAAGGTGGTTCTTATGGATTCACCTTTTCCTTGGTAATTTCAGCTACTACCTTCTGCAATTCATCTACACTCACCAAAACAGGGCTATTGCACAACTGTGATTGCAATGTTGTTTGGTGAAGAATCTTCTTGAGATCCTCTGCAGTGAGTGGATTGATGTTCTGACAAGAGGTGTCAGGAACATCCTTTATTTTTATAGATTTTGTAGGTGTAGTTGCAATATGTGGAGGACTAGGTGGTGGCAATTGGGTGTCTTGGACACTTTGTTCTTGTTGCTGCTCCTCAGTTGTTGCCTGTTCACCTTCTTGGGCATCTTTCTCCTTATCTTCCTCTTTTTCACTTTCATCAATATCTTCTTCTTCATTTCTCCCTTCAAAAGGGTCCTCTTCTCCCTCCTTTCTTGTAGTCAATCCATATATTACCTTCCATATTTGTGTTGACTTTTTGACAACATCTTCAATTTGATTCTGCAGGATACTGAAGGCTCGGTATTTAGGTACAAATTTTCTTGCATATTTCTTGCTTGCCTTACTAATTTGACCTTTTGTAAGGTCTGGCATTACATGAGCCAAAGTTGACTCTCTTATTTCCTTTTCCACTTTGAGGCAGTAATGCCACTTATTCTCAATTAATGTGCTTAGGTCCTTGGGTATTGAGTCATCAAGTTCAAGTGGAGTAGTCTTGAACTTTTCCATCATAGTGTAGATGGACTCATCAAATGTGTTTTGTTGTTCTATAGACAACTTATTGAACTTTATGGTCTTAAGACTAGACAAATCTGCATTATCTCTAATATCATTACAAATGCTTTCTAATCTGGATGAAGTGGAGCATCTTACCATTCTAAATTATTCTTCATCAGATTTCGTTTCTTCTTCCTCTGACTCCTGTTGTGCAATAGACTTTCTTTTCTTCTACTTTTCAGGCCCACCTTTCTCTATTGCCTTCTTCTTTTCTTGTTTCTTTTCTGCTTTGGCTATTCCCATTTTATCTACCCTTGTAGTTGGCTTTGCTAGGCTAGGTTTTGTCATAGTTTTCTGTGCCTTAGGTTGTGCAACTGGTTGCTTCTTTGCTTTACTTTTCTTGGGCTTAGCCTTGGGTGCATCCTTTTTTGCACTTTCCTCTTCTTCAACATCTTCACCCATGCCTTGGGTTAATGCAGGTGGTCCTTGCTCTTGCTCTTCTTCATCTTCTTCTGCTTCTTCATCTTCTTCATCCCCTTCTGTTGTGCCTACACCAAAAGCTTTTTAACCAATTTATCCTTTTTCTTGAGTGTGGATTTATGTTGATCTCATAACCAAAAGGCCTTAACCATCTCACTCTTGGTATGATGGCTTGTACATAGGTATAGTCAATATCTACAAGAAAAAAAACATCATTTACATGTTTCTCCACTAAAGAAACTGGTATCCTGAGTCTTTGCTTCATTGATTTCTTAAAATCTTCAAAATAACTTGTCATTAGTGTGTCAAAATTGTCTCCCATTTGTTCTATATATTCATTAATTTGGGCTATGATAGTTCTATCATTTCTGCATGCAACTTTTCCAAAAGAAGGAAATTCATTCTGAACATAGAAGAATATACAAACCAAAATTGCACCAAATTTGCATTGGGCATCCTTTGTCCTTCTTATAGCTGCTAAGTTTTCATTAATATGTTGTAGTTGCAGCTCTACGAGATCATAAGTATGATCCTTTTTCACCAATTTGTAGCCTACATCTACTACAATACAAGGCACACTATTGAGTCTACTAGATTGATAGAATTTATGGGCAATAACTCTGACAACAAATTCAACGAGAGGATCTTGAATGGTGTCAATTGTCATTCCTCTTTTATTCCACTTGGTACCTGTGTTTTTCCCAATAACCTCCTTGGATTCACTTCTCAAGGTCTTGTACCGATCTAGGGTAGGATATCTAGTTACCCTGTGAATGATTCTTTTCATGATTTTTATGGGAACATCTTCTAACCACATACTACCATCATGAATTCTGCTTAACACAAGTCTAATCCGCTCTGTCTTAAATACGGTGGGAAAACCCAAAGCTCATGTTAAACCCTTCCTCTTAGCAATTTTATATTCATCCTTCAAAACTCCATCGACATACAACTTCTCATAGGCTTCCCTTATTTCCATATCTCCTATGGCTCCTATCTTACAGCTATAGCATCTCCTTATGTCCTGAACCATTACAACTTTTGGGGGTATGCGGGAAAGGGCTTTGGTGGGATCATTCTTATATGCAACTTTAGGGATGGGACGAAAATCAGGCTGCTTAACCTCATTAGATACTAGCTGGACCTTAAGTTACTCTTTGTCATGGGTTTTCTTAGAACTCGAAGCCATTTGTGCAAACTAGGGTTTCCTGTACAAAGAAATATGAAACTACATAGCTTAGCACAAATAAAAATACCTCAAGATCAATGAAAATGCATTGTAAGAGGTTGGAATCTTCTTGGAACACTAGATTCTCTGCTATGAAGTCACTCTGCTCTCTTTCTCTTCTTTGCTTCTCGTTCACGATGAAGAAAAATGATTAAAATTGTGATAATATACCCTATTTCCATCGCATTAAATGCTCAACTGCCCACTCGACTTTTGAAGGATTTTTAACATTACTCGGCTTGCACTACATTTCCTCTTCACTCAACTTCCATTGGAGTTACTCAACTCGGCATTAGTCATCAACTTGGTCATTGTTAGGAACTCAACACCCACTAGAGTTTTACTTGGCCTCTGATGAAAACTTGATAGTTTTGTAAGAATCTTCATATTATGACTTGGCATCTTTGCTTATGCTGATTTCTTCTTTTTAGTACTTCTTTGTCTTGGGACTGGTGTATGATATAACTTTGTATATCAGTCCCATGCATCTATTCATGTTTAGTTTGATGAAGTGTGATCACTTGACCCATTGGGTGAAGTGATCCCTTCACTTGATGTATTGCACTCATCTTTCTTCTTCCAAGTCTTATTCATTTGCCCTCTTATTTTTTTGACATCAATCTTTTCTTTTCCTTTGTTGGCTTCAATTTTTGGTGCATTAGACCTTGTAGGATAGTTTCTACTGATATGACCAGTTTTCAAGTAGCTGAAACAAGTGGTTTGACTTAGCCACCTGCTATAATTCCCTCTGAAGTGTGTCCTTATACAATTTTCAGGGATATGTCCATATTCTTAACAATAATGATAGCTATACCTGGTGTTGTAATCCCAATAGTAGTGATTTTCATTTCCTTTTTTTTTTGCTGGTTGATTTGATGTCCACATAGACTTTGATCTGCATTCAAAGGCTCTATGTCCATACTTCTTGTAGTTGTAATAGTGACTTTCAAATCTTGGTGTCTTGATAGTCCTAGTTCTACATTCATGTGCTTGATGTCCTTACTTCTTGCACTTATGACAATAGCTTGCACTCTTAGGCTTATCATGCTGATGGGCATTCTTGCTTCTACATACATTAGAGGTATGTCCTTTCTTACCATAGAAATGATAGGTAGGTTTGGTGTTCTTACCTTTGTTGCTTCTTTCTTCTATAGTCTTGGATGACTCTCCTTCTTCAGTGCTGGTAAATCCTAATCCTTGAGTGTCATGGCTGGACCTTGGTGATTTTAGTAACTGCTCAAAATACTTGGTGGCATCATTGGGTTTGTTAAAGCTCTCTAAAATTTCCTTCTCTTTTCAAGTCATTCTGCAATTGCTCATTTTGCATTTTCAGTGTAGAGATCTCAATGTCCTTCATATTCAGCTCATGATGAAGGTTCATCATTTGGGAAAGTGTATCCATCTGCATGTTTGAGATCCTTGTTAATTCAGTACATTTTTCTTCAAGTTTGTTTGCAAGATTCTTTTTGTCATCTTCCATCATGACTCTATCCTCAACTGCTCTTTTCTTTTTTTCAGTGATTTCACATAACATTATGGCCTGTGATTCATGTTCCATCTTGAGAGATCTTATCTCTTTTGCTTGAACTCTATTTTTCTCCATCAGTTCTGCTATTACTGCATCAAACTCTTTAGTGTCTCCAATGACAAACACTTGTGTGGTATCAATCTCCCTGTAGTTTATATCATTTTCAGCTATGGCTATCTCCTTTCTTCTTTTCAAGGATTTTGTTAATTCCTCTCTAGCTTCCTCTACTTTGAGTAGAGCCAGTTGTACATCAATCACCTGATTCTCAATGATCTTTCCAAGTTTGAAAACTTCCATCTTTAGATCTTTTCCTCCAAGTTGTTAGGCTTCTTCTTGAGAGAACTGTGCTCTGATACCAATTGTTGGAATATTCCAAATGGAAAGAATGCTTCTGGGGGGGGGGGGGGGGGGTGAATCAGAAGTACTAGCCTTTAGCCTATTTTAAATCCTTAATAACATATAACTGAAATTATCATGCATGCATATAAACATTAAACAATCACGAGAAACAAACATGCATCACCACATAACACTTGAGATTTTGGTAACCCAGAAACCCTCTAGGAATAAGAAGGTAAAACTAGGGTGGGGATGATACCCACAAAATCACTGCAACAATAATGCTTGACCACTTTTGATAGTCTACCCTATTAAAGGCCTACCCTGTTAAAGGCTTTACATTGTGTCAATAGTGACCTGGTTAAAGGATTTACAAACACTTTACATGAAGTGTTACCCTGTTAAAGGATTTAATCACCTTTTTAAAGGATCTACAAAATAGCTGTTAAGCTAACCTATCAACATAGGATTTCATTTCTAATACAATGGTTAAAGAGTATTAGGTTTATTAAACCTAATAGCTTACAATCCTTGATTTCTGAATACAGACACTTGATCTACTTTCTCTGATCTTGATCCTTCTGAGATCTAATATTTGTTTGTATCCCTTGCTTTGTTCTGATCAATTGAATGTCTAACTGCTACTCTCTTCCTCTAAGTCTTTTTACTCTTCACTTCTAAACTCCACTATAGTTTCCCCATACACTCCTTCATCCATCCATAATACAATGAGATTTCATCTTCCTTATAAAGACATTCGAAGACTTAGGGTTAGGTGTGGATCTACAATCCATATTGAATCTCTATTTTCCACTCATTCCTTGCACTTTTGTTATTGGTTGCATGCCTTCTTCATTTTTTAATTAGCTGCATGTAGTTTGTATAGGAAAAATAAAAGATTCGATCTTATCTGTTTGATCCTTCTAGATCCTTCAATGTCGGCCATGAAAATAGTTTACATTAGAATTAGTGAAGTTACAAACTCATATGTGCATTCTGTGTTACTCGACACTTACTAATTTTTGATGCTTGACACATGTAACAAAACTATCTCACTCAGCCGTTGTTGCATTTTTGTTTTGCTCAGCATCATTTGTGACTTGGTACATAAATATCACTCGGCTCTTATATCATGCTCGGCACCTGAAGTCACTCGGCACTTGATCTTCACTCGGCACCTGAAGGCTGCTCGGCACCTGAAGATCACTTGGCACTTGATGGATTTTTTGACTCGACACGTGTTGTGGCTCGACATGCATAGTGTGCTCGGCTTCAATGTAGAAAGTGGTTAAGTGTGTTGGCACTAAAATATCAAAACCATTATGAGACTAACAGTTCCATCAAAAAAATTATTAGGAAAGCAATGGAAGTGCAAAATATGGGAAAAGTAGTTCAATTAAGTGTGGTTTTTTTATATTTTTAGTAGAGGACATCCTATGATAGTCTACCCTTCAATTACTGCCTTATTGCACTTTTTCAAACTTCAAAATGATTCAAATAGTCACCGGTTAGTAAACAACGAGTGAGAATGGGCTAGATGTCTTGCACAAGTTGAAAAAGAAGATATGAAGGAAAAAATAAAACACTCAAATTTCATTTCACTATCTCTAGATGAAGTTACAACAATTGATAATACTTCCTAGGTGTGCATGCATGTTTATACTGCAAACAATCTTTGTCGTAAACCCTTTCTACTATTTGTTGCTAAATTGAATTGTAGCGTGACAGCTGAAAATTTATATGATTTATTAAAGAGTACTCTAATTGAATGTGGAGGTTTGGATAAAATGGAGATTGCCAAAAATTTGGTGTGTGTTGGAGCGGATGGAGCTTCGATTATGCAAGGTCATAAAGGCAGTCTTTGTAAAAAGATCAAGAATGATTTGGCACCCTATGTTATTCCCATTCATTGCATGGCCCATCAAATGAATCTAGCTTTTGGAATTGTCAGCGATTTTGGTTGTGTAAGTAAAGTGGAATCTCTAATCAAACAGATTTACCAATACTTTTGTCGAAGTCCAAAATGAGTCTGATAATTTCAACACTTTGCTCAAGGACTTACTGATGGGAGGAGGCTTCTTAAAGATAATGATACCAAATAGATCTCTTTGGATGAACCAGCATATTGAGTAATCTTTGAATATCCGTCATTGCTTGGACTAATCCATTTTGTGTGAGACAAATTCTCATGGCTATATTCAAGTCTAACTAATGTTAAGATACTCTTAACTTTAGTAGCATTTCTCCCCATGCTACATGACATGAGAAATATTATAAAAAAGGTTCAACAAAGAGCTATGTACATTGCAAAATATAATAAGTTGCGTAGGATGACATGTAATAGCTTGGATACTCTATCGATTACTACCATTAAATGAATCAAAGTTTGCAAAGTGGATAGTGTAGACACCTAAAAATCCTTTAGAAAATAAAGTATTTTTATTTTCTAAAAAATTCCTGATGACATCATCATTTATTAATTAATTAATTAATTAATTTTTATGCCATTAAATCCCTTTATCTTAATTAAAAATATTTAATTAAGGAATCCCTCCCAAAAATGTTTAAATCTTATTTAAACATTATTTCTTTATTTATTAATTATTTAATTAATAAATTGACCAAAAATCCTAAAATAAATAAAAAATTTATTTTTTCCCCAAAAGTTGGCCAATTTCCTTATGACCAATAACCTCTTCCAAAATCTTCTAATCCTTCTTTAATTTTGATTAAAGGCTAATCCCATCATTTCCTACCCCTAATCCCAACTCAAAATATTTAATTAAAATTAAATATTAATCCTCATGTTTATTAAAAAAGTTTTAATAAATATCTCCTCAACCCAAACCCTTGAAATAAATAAAACTTTATTTATTTCCTAAAAATCTAATTTATCCTCATCCTAAGAAGTTCTAGACTCTTCTAGAAAGTCTTCATCCTCATCCTAGGAAATTCTAGACTATTCTAGAAAGTCTTTATCCTCATCCAAAATCTAGACTCTTCTAGAAGATGTCTTTAAACCTAATCCTAATCCCCTCCTAACCTTGTCACATTCCCTAAACATGGGTTAAAACTTACTAACCCAAGCCAAAGTTAACAAATATCTCCTCCTTCACCCACCCTCATTAAATGCCATCCACTTGCCTATCCCTAAGCTAATCCTAAACCATCCTAATCCATCCTCTAATCATTTGCACAAGCCTAAGCAAGCTTAAAACCTTCCTAATCAAGTCCAAGTCGAATTTGCTCTCATCACCCTCAAAATATCTCAACCATAAAACTTTATGAAGTCCACTAGGTCATAAATGACTCTTACAAGCCCTTTTATTGCTCTTACAAGTCATTATGAGGGTCTTTATGAAGATTTTATCCCTTGAGCCTCCTTTGTTGACTCATCCTTCCCCTTTCCTCCATCCTCTCACCATGTGACATGTGTCACTCCTTGATTGGCTATAAGGAAGCACAATCCATGTGCTCTCCTCTCATGCAATCTGAGCCCTCCATAAGCTTTTTCCCATCCTTGCATCTTAGCCCTCAAACCCTCAAGCCTCTTGCCTATAAATTGGATCCTTCCTCTTTGCAAAATAACACAATCCATGAAGTAAAGTTATAATGCTATTTTGAGAGCCAAATCCATTCTAAAGCCATCTATCCACACCAAAAATCCACAATCATCCATTGAAGCCTTTGGAAGCATATTGAGCATACATCCTATCCATTTAGATAAAGCTACTCAACAAGAGAGCTTCTTATTGAGAGAGTCCATTAATGGCTCATATTCTCAATTAAGAGCTCATCTTAGTCTATCTTGAAGTTTATGAATTTTGTTTAGTTTGTAGAAGCTTTATTTAAATTTGGTTTCTATTAGCATACTAACATTGCTCATATACATTTTGGCACGCCCGGTGGGACCCCGCATGGGTCATCTTCATTAGCTTTTTTAGTCAAGTTTTGTATGTTATTTGCTGATTTTGGCTAATTTTTCTTGTTTTTGTGATTGGTAGGATTGTATAAATTGGTTTTGTAGGTCCACATGAGCATGAAGAAGACAAAGGAACTCATAATCTATCTCATAGTGTTTGCAGATTTTTCAAGCTTATAGGTGGACAAAGAACTTGAAATTCTTCTTCCTCTTCTTGTCTATATTCTTCTTATTCCATCTATTTCTTCTTCTTCTTCTTGTGGGAGATCTTGGCCATTTTTTTTTAAGGAAGCAAAATCATACACACTTCTTTTTAGTGTTTAAAATGAACCCCCAAATCATACTTAAATCCATTGAAAAATTAAAAATTTGCAAGAAAGAAAAAATATTTTAACAAGTGAAACTAAACCAATCTAATCATTTGCATCCTTGCAACATCAAGGTTTTAGATGCATTCATGCAAAATTAGGAACACTTCATTTTTGGAAATTTAAAAAGAACTTCAAATTTCCATTTCAAAAGGTTCAAAATCAACACTAAGTGCACACTAAAGTTCTTTTAAAAAATCTCATGAAAACTAAGAGTCCTAAATGGTTGCCAAAAATTGTCCTAAAAGCTTTGTTATTTGTTCCAAACAAATGTCTTATTGCAAAATCTTGAATGTTTCTTAGGATTTTCATGCATCAAAACAATCTAGGAATATCATTTTTGGGCTTAAAATATGCAAAGTAGAACACAAAATCTTGAATGAAAACCAAAGTCCAAAGAGTCATTTTCACTTTTGAGTCCAAAACAATCTTGAATGATCTAAGGTTAAAACAAAACACTTCAAAGTTCTTAAAACAACACATAAAATCTCAATCTTGAATGCTCAAAAGAAAACACTTGAATGTTTAACCACTTGTCTTTGAATGCATGTTGCTAAAATCACTCTTGAATGCCATGGATTAAAATCAAATTTTTCTTGAATGCATGATTAAAACAAAAAATCCCAATCTTGAATGCCTAACAATCAATGAACATTGCATGGTTTGGATGCATTTTCAATGACGCTCGCATTTCTTATGTTGACGATCTCTTGACTTTCATTATGCTAACGACGCTGTCAAATTGGAATGAACATTGTATGCCATAATCACAAGTGTCTTCAATCATAGCTTACAAAATCTAAATCATCAATTAGAATGAACGCGTGTCTTTTAAAGCCCAAGATCATGTATGTGGTCTTGTTTTACACTTTTTAGGAGGCCTGCTTGGGGATTTCATCACCCCTTGGGACGACCTCAACTCCAGCGTTCCGACGGAGTATAAAAATTGGGAGGTGAATCCAAAGACACCTCTCTTGGAATCAAGATTTTGTCACTCGGGCTAAGCCTCAAGGAACTTTATACCCTTGAGAAGTGAAAGAGGAGAAGTGGGTTACCGCTCCTCTCGGCTGTGTGACATCTTTTTGGTTTCATCTACGGATTTGGGCCTCACGTACCTTGTGTATATCGAGGACTCCCTAGCTAAACCAAATTTCATCCTTGTAGAAAGCTTCCTAAGATGTTGGTGTGTTTGACGTGCTTGCTCAAAACTTTTGTCTGCTTATTTTTTCATAGCTTTTGAATGAATGTTTGCCAACTTTAGTCAAAATCCCAAAAAAGCAAAAATCTCCCAGCTCAAGGCATACTTAGCGTAGTCATTGCCTCATCAGAAAATCATCCAAGCTCCCCCGATGCAACCAAATCTATCTAGTTCTTTGCCTTAGAACAATCCCAAATCCAAAGTCCATCCAAATCATCCCCCTAGCCAGCTAGCAACCCAATCCAAAATTACCCAAGCCTTTAAAGAGTTGTTGTCACTTTGCCAAAATTTGCTATCCAATCAATCTATCCTACCAATCAACCAATCTCACCAAGGTTATCCCTCTGACAGAGCATTTTCTAGGGTAATCTAGCTTTGTCACTTGCATCCCTCATCACCTTGAGCTAAAGGTTGGGATCAACAAGTGGTCAATCTCATGTCATGCCCATAAGATCATTAGTCTATCCTCAAGTTGACACAGCCACCACCAAATCCAGCGCATAGGAAAGCAAAACTCTCACCTTTTGACAGCATGCCCTTGAAGTCTCCCATCCACAGGAAAGCCAAAAATCTCCAGCCAATCCTCCTTAGGTCTGTCATGCAGCTTTGACTCTCCCTAGGAAATCTTTCATCAGCCAATCCAAAATCTGTGCTTAATCCAAATCCAAGCATGAGCTTCCGTGTTCATCCATATGCAAGACCCCATCCCCATCAAACTCACCATCAAAGCATGAAGTACCAATCCTATCATGATGTGTTTGGTCGCATTGTCCTTGCTCCCGCCACCTCTTATTCCAATGATGATGAAAATCTTGTTGACTATGACGGGTATATTGAAAGCCTTAGAAACATTCCCCCAAGCATCCCCCAAGATCCAAGAGTTATTCCAAACTATCTAGTCATGCCATCTGATACTCTAGCTTCCCCTCCATCACCCCATCAACCAAGCTTCCAATCTTCCACCCCCATCACACTAGCTATTCCTATCAATCCACCTCCACCTTCGACACACGAGTCTCCAAGGAATCTCCTAGAGGAAATACAAGAAAAGTCACCTCCAACAGTCGATAAGCCATGTCATCTAATCCAACCATGTGAAGTAGTCAGTGATGAAGCTTCCCCATCTATAATATCACCTCCATCTCCCATAGCTATCATCCCCATACCATCCATCAAATTGCTTAAAATCCTTCCACTTCCCGCAAGCATCAAAATCCCACCACCTGTCAAATCCCTCCAAATCCTATCCACATCGCCTCCAAGCATTTCCCAAATCTCTCGTAATGACCCTTATGCATCCATCTTCTACTCACCCATCTCCACTACTGAATCTCCCATCTATCCATCTGCTGCCTTTGAAGAATCCATCCCTTCACCTCCTATCGCACCATCCACTCCAAACCAATCCTATCAAGATCCTGCCAAAAAGCATGTTGACATCCCCCAAAGCATAAATGAAGATATCATCGTACCATGTCTTCCATCCATAGTGCAGTCACTATCTCCTCCATCTCCAAAACCTCAAGCCATATCTCCTCCACTACAAGATATCTTGTCATCCCACCAGCTACATCAAGATCCTATCCTTTCATCTCCCCCGCTCCATGCTTCCATCTTACCACCTATCCAAGCTATTCCACCATCTATAATCTACCCTCTTGGTTCACTTACATTCATCCACGATGGCCCTCTCTCAGCAGAAGAATTAAGAACAGTATCTCCCCATTACAATACACCTAATAAATCACTTCTACCATTTTCTGCAAGCAAAAAGTTTCCTCAGCTTGTTCAAATGCTCAATCGATGGCATTATCAAGGTCAAGGTTTAGGACCACAAGAGCAAGGAATCAGAGAGCCTATTATTGCACAAAAAAATCTAGGATTTCATGGTCTTGGATATGTATCCAAAGGCTCACCATCTAAAGGTGTTGGTACACCACACCCCCAAACCAAGCCTATCTCCAAGCCCACCATGCCAGCCTCCCATCACTCCTTCAAGAAATCTTATGTCATCCCCCCTCCACCATCTTTGCAACCCAAAACAACCTACCATATCCCCCCTTCATCCGCTAAATCCATTTTGGGTCCCTATGTCCCAAAATCTACCATCCTCCATCCTCCTATTAGCCATCATAAAAATCCTATTCCATCCATTCCTATGCAAGATCAACAAAGGCACATATCAGGGCACATCATCCATCATCATCCCCCTACATGCTCTTTCATATCCTCTCCATCTCACAAAGCTTCTCCTAACCATCTTCCCAAAGCTTACCACAGCAATGTGAATGCCAACTTCAAAATGCATAAAGCTAAAAATCCACATCCTAGGCAATCATATGTCTATTCTAAAAGACATACTCCAAAAAGGCAAAATCCAATCAAAGAATGCAAAACAATGCAAAAGCCTATGAAAAGAAAATCCAAAACCATGTGGATCCCCAAGAAAAAAGTTGAAACCCAATGCATAATGGCATCCACCATTGCTAATCCCCCATCTAGTGACTCATGTCCCCCATCTCCTAACTCCATCTTGGGTGCCTATATACCCAAGCACGCTTCCACAAATCCTCCATCATGCCCGCATCTACCATCTATCCCCCATATGCTCTTTTCACACCCATCCCAACATGTGCCAATGTTGCTCTTGCAAGCATCCCCATCTCATGCTCCTTTCCAGCATTTTCATCCCTCCATCTCCTACCATCAATCCCATCTAATCCGATCTATTGCATAAATCACACATCCGGTATACCAACAGCTAGCAACAAAATTGAACATTCCAACAGCCAGTGAAAAATCCCAAAAAAGCCAAAATAGCTGAAGAAAGCCAAAATCATTCCAGCTAAGTCCAAAGTCAAAAAGTCAAAAAAGAAAAGAAAAATAAAGCATCCACTGGTGAAAACTTGGCAATTCAAGCACCTTGGACAAGTACCATGATGAAAACTTGGCAAACAAGCGTCATGCGTAATCCTGCCATCCCTAGCTTAGCCTATCACCCTCATGCTTTTGGTCATCTCTTGACATCCCACTCCATCTTCCAATCTATCCACCTATCCTCCATCCTCCAGCTTCGATCTCGCACCATCCACTAATCTTATGCAGCTTTAGCCAATCATCTCAGCTATCATCCATCTCCCTAGCCCCTTCAGCTTTTTCCATCCTAGCTTCAATCCTATCACATCCATCATAAGACCTCCTTTCGCATGTTATCTTCTGATTGGGGGCACTATATTCCTTGGAGATATTGTCTTGTCCATTCTCCCTTGTTATTGGTATCTAGCTCTAGGCTATCCTCATGCAAACCCAATGTCATCTCTTTATATCCATCATAATCCTAGCTATCTACCATCCTATCCAGCCATCTCGTCCTGCTCCTCTAGCTATCCTTGGTCACAAAATCTCTCATCATCATTGGATGCATCCTGCCAAATCCATATCTTTCGCTATCACCCCACCCTTAGCTTTTGCATCTTGCACAACATTGAACCATCTCACTATCCTATCATCCTGAGCTTTTGCCTGCTTGTAAATATCTTGGTCAGCTTCAACTTGTAAATATCTTGGTCAGTCAGCTTGTACATCCTCTTTAGCTTAGTACCATTGTATCTATCCAACGTTCATGTCAGTTCATCCTTGATCAGCATCTTGCACACATCGCACAACCCTTGGTTAGCTATTCCAATGCATCCTTTAGCTAGATTTCCTATCACCAAAGTGTTATCTTTCTTAGTTCAGCTTGCCAGACGCATCACTCATCCAAATCTACCAGCTTAGGTGCTCTCCAATAGGTCCTTGTAGGATATAGCTTTCCTCATGTCTGATCTTGGTCCGTTAGTACCTCATCCTACCCATCTCGTTGGCAAACAGTTCTCTTTTGGATTTTCGCTTTCTTTTGATTTGGGATCTTCCCTTTTAGGTCTTGAAGTATCTTTTCCAAGCAATCTCCTTGTTCCCTCCTCAAGGTTGCCACGATCTTCCATATCATGGTATGCTGCGAATGGGGCAATTAGAGCGTAAGGTCTTGATCAGGTCTTTCGTTTGTTTTTCTTTTCTGCTTGTGGGTTCTCCAGTATCGTTTCCACGCTGCTTCCTCTAGGATTTATGTGTGATGCTGGGGAAATCCTTGCGTGTTTGTTTTGAGTCAGTCCGTCAGTCCTTTGGACGGTTGGTGAAAAGGCCTTGATGTTCTTGGTAACCTTGGCAATTAACCAATAGTCCTATAGCAAATCTAGTGCTCAACTACATGGTGGTACTTCTCTTTGAAGTATCCTCCCACTCAAAAAGCTTCAATGGTTTTCCTTCATCTCCATTATCCCCCATCCATATCCAGCATCTGTCTCTCCTACCCCAGCTGATGCATCAGTATCTCTTTGAATCACTCATCACTCTTAGCTTTAGGGATCCACAATCCTAGTCTTAGGGATCCACCAATCCAAATCAATCCACCAAGCCTCATCTTTCGAGATCCACAATCCTAGTCCTAGGGATCTCCGAAACCCATCTTCCACCAATCTGGCTCTTTGAAATCTTGTTGCATCAGCTTTTTAATCCCCTCATCCATCTCCCTATCCTGGATTCCTTTTTATAGCGCTCCGCTCCTTCATCCTCCACCTTCCCTAAAGTCTTAAGCTTGCTTCCTCTTGTGCATCTGATTCTCCTTTATCATTCTCCCATAGTGAGAGTTTGAGCTAATTTAGCCCCTTCTCTTTGCCAATCTGAGTTTCCTTGCTCATTCGAGATTCTTGTACATTTCAAGAAGCCACCAAGCCTCGCTTTCTCTCCCCGCTGCCTTCTTGAGGGGGCATCTCATAGTCCATTCTCTCCTCTTCTGCTCTAGCCTTGGGCATCTTATTTTCTTATCTTTGATGTCATGCCACTTGCGGCATCACATCAAAGAGGGGCAAAATGTAGACACCTAAAAATCCTTTAGAAAATAAAGTATTTTTATTTTCTAAAAAATTCCTGATGACATCATCATTAATTAATTAATTAATTAATTAATTTTTATGCCATTAAATCCCTTTATCTTAATTAAAAATATTTAATTAAGGAATCCCTCCCAAAAATGTTTAAATCTTATTTAAACATTATTTCCTTATTTATTAATTATTTAATTAATAAATTGACCAAAAATCCTAAAATAAATAAAAAATTTATTTTTTCCCCAAAAGTTGGCCAATTTCCTTATGACCAATAACCTCTTCCAAAATCTTCTAATCCTTCTTTAATTTTGATTAAAGGCTAATCCCATCATTTCCTACCCCTAATCCCAACTCAAAATATTTAATTAAGATTAAATATTAATCCTCATGTTTATTAAAAAAGTTTTAATAAATATCTCCTCAACCCAAACCCTTGAAATAAATAAAACTTTATTTATTTCCTAAAAATCTAATTTATCCTCATCCTAAGAAGTTCTAGACTCTTCTAGAAAGTCTTCATCCTCATCCTAGGAAATTCTAGACTATTCTAGAAAGTCTTTATCCTCATCCAAAATCTAGACTCTTCTAGAAGATGTCTTTAAACCTAATCCTAATCCCCTCCTAACCTTGTCACATTCCCTAAACATGGGTTAAAACTTACTAACCCAAGCCAAAGTTAACAAATATCTCCTCCTTCACCCACCCTCATTAAATGCCATCCACTTGCCTATCCCTAAGCTAATCCTAAACCATCCTAATCCATCCTCTAATCATTTGCACAAGCCTAAGCAAGCTTAAAACCTTCCTAATCAAGTCCAAGTCGAATTTGCTCTCATCACCCTCAAAATATCTCAACCATAAAACTTTATGAAGTCCACTAGATCATAAATGACTCTTACAAGCCCTTTTATTGCTCTTACAAGTCATTATGAGGGTCTTTATGAAGATTTTATCCCTTGAGCCTCCTTTGTTGACTCATCCTTCCCCTTTCCTCCATCCTCTCACCATGTGACATGTGTCACTCCTTGATTGGCTATAAGGAAGCACAATCCATGTGCTCTCCTCTCATGCAATCTGAGCCCTCCATAAGCTTTTTCCCATCCTTGCATCTTAGCCCTCAAACCCTCAAGCCTCTTGCCTATAAATTGGATCCTTCCCCTTTGCAAAATAACACAATCCATGAAGTAAAGTTATAATGCTATTTTGAGAGCCAAATCCATTCTAAAGCCATCTATCCACACCAAAAATCCACAATCATCCATTGAAGCCTTTGGAAGCATATTGAGCATACATCCTATCCATTTAGATAAAGCTACTCAACAAGAGAGCTTCTTATTGAGAGAGTCCATTAATGGCTCATATTCTCAATTAAGAGCTCATCTTAGTCTATCTTGAAGTTTATGAATTTTGTTTAGTTTGTAGAAGCTTTATTTAAATTTGGTTTCTATTAGCATACTAACATTGCTCATATACAGATAGAAATCACATATTTGAACAATCTTGGGAACTTTTTACATATTGGTGCAAACGATGAGGTTTATGCCAGGGTACATGGAGTTGACATACCAATGCAGTACTATGCCCGCGTCAACCTTGACTCCAACCCTAATGAAGTAGGAAGTGAAGTTGAATCAGAACTAGAGAAGGTACTTTCACGTGTTACAAGTGAAAACTTCAAGAGATCAAAAATTCTATGCTTGACTATGTCAAGCAAGTTTGCTACAATCTTTTGTTAGAAATTAGATTTAGATTCCCCCCAGAGGAACTACTTGAAGCAATGCCAATTGTTTTTCCATAATATTGGTCTCTAAACTGTCCGACTGATTTTCGAAGAAGGATGATGACTTTGATTCAACATTTTTGCAAACCTAAAATAATCAATGGAGTAACTATAAATTTAATTTGAGATGAATCTCGACTGAGAGATCAATCATATTCTTTTGCAAACATAATGAGGGAACAATATGATCTTATGGAGAACCCAAATGAAGAGGGAGCAGTAACAAAGCTTTGGAAAAACTATGGTGAGAGCAATCAATTGAGAGAGTCAATACCAGAATATTTCAAGCTTACCGATTTATGTTTGACAATGATATTGGGTTTAGTAGAGGATGAGAGAGTTTTCAGTACTTTGGGCTTCTTGAAGTCAAAGGTTAGAAACAAATTAGACAAAAAATTGGATAATTGTTTGAGGCTATATAATTCTAGGTATGAGATAGATAGTTTCCCTTATGACATGGCTCTCAACATTTGGAGAAACCAATGTCAAAGAAGAGGGATTGCCAACATTTCAAACCCAAGTGACAGTGGCAGTGGTAGTGATGGTGGCAGTGGCGATGGCAATGGCAGTGGTAGTGGCAGTGGTTCATTAACTGATATTGGAAGCAATGAAGATGATTTTGACTTTGGCATGCATACTGATGCTGACAATTAATCTGAAAAAAAAACAACAAACAATGAAATGTTATATGCAATAAATGAGGATGATTTTGATGATAGTGATGCTGAGCCAGTCTAGGTTGAGTGACAACTATAATAGGTTCTCAACCTCAAGTTCTAACTTCTATGTGAGTCAAGTAGTAGGCTAGTAGTAGTAGCTCTAATCTAAGACTCTATCTACTAATTAATTATGTTTGTAGAAGTCAATTTATAGCCTTCATTCACTATCCTTTTTATAGATGCTTAATTTTTATTTTGAACATTTTGATGTTACAACTTACATGTTAAGATTTTCGTTGATTGTATTTTTTTAACATGTTGAGATTTTCATTGATTCTAGTTTCTTTAAGAAATTGTAACATAATGCATTTAACAAAATAAGCTCTATTTAAAAAAAATTGTATTATAATTTATAATTATAAATCAACCTATAACATAATACATTTAACAATTACAAATAATTACGACCCTTTGCAAATGACTCGATGTCAAATTGAAATGACCCTGAATTCCCTTTTGTAGATACAAGGTAGCAACAATACCTGTAGGTCAGTTTGTAATTGTATATATAATCAGATTATTACTACATAATACATTATGTGTATACAATCACATTGCCAATTGTACAATTTTTTCAAGTAGTAAGGAATTTTTTTCCATTTTCTCTGTGTAGTAATAGTATGCCAGTGCATGGTTGCCCAACTATCTTGATATGCTAGCTCTTGATTCCTGTAATAATTAACATTAAACAAAGTTGAAATTAAATCCAAAATTTGAAATTAAAGAGCAAAAAGTAACAAAATGATTATAGTACTATCACTTACTAAGTTGTTACTTCTTAGTGCTATCATCTATGACTACCACTGACAACAACAGTAACATTTTGAGAAGATAACCCAGCTCTAATGAATTTTTTTAGGGCATTCCATTCTGCATCATTTGGAAGCTCCATTTGTTTGAGGTTGTAGCTAAATAGTTGTAACCTCATCAACAATGAATACTTTAGAGAGATATTTTTACATGAATCAAGGAATTTATTTATAACTTCATTCATTGTTGATAGTGGTTTGATGCAACTTTCAATTCTTTCTGGAGTGGTTTCCTCAAGCAAGTTGCCTAAATCAGAATTCATGTTGTCCTGCAACTTTTTCATGTAATCTTCTTTTCCAATGAATCTCTCATCTAAGTTAGTTGAATTTGGTAATCCAAGATTTAGTAAGTTCAGTATGATGTGATTCATCTTCATCAAGTCTTTGGAAGCAGATTTGAGAGCTTCATCTATTTCCATTACTTGTTCACAATTGTGACAGACATCAATGGTCATTATAGAGGCATCCAAGAGGTTGTTTATTCTGGTTTGCTAAAGTCCTGTCATTGGATCTTTGTACTTTATTCAAAATTTGGTTAGCAAGATTTTTTAAGGAATCGGTGAAGATTCATCTTTTACCCTGAACATCATTTTTTACATTTTCAAAGAGAAGTTTGAGATTGCTATTTAAACCAAGCCATTCAAACAAACTATCACTATTCTTCATTATTTTGTCCCAATTTTCTTGTTTGATAAACTTAACTGTGTTTATTATAGTATCCTTCACATGATGGTCTTTTGAAGAGGTCATTCTATTTTCTGCAATTATATTCTCCATCTTTTTCTTCATTTCAGACATCTCTTTTTCACTCTTTTTCTATATTTCCTCTAGTTTCCCTTGTCAATTAGTTGCTCTCTTCCTCTCATCCTCCAATTTCTTCTTCAAATCTTGGATTATATTTGCAGTAGTTACCTTATTTTTCTTCTCATCCTTGAGTTCCCTTTTCAAATAATGGATTGTCTTTGTAGTGGAATCCTCCTTTTTCTTTGCATTGTCCAATTCCTTCTTCAAATCATGGAGTCTTTGAGTAGATTCCTCTTTCTTTGCGTTCTCCAATTCCTTTGTCAAATCGAGGATTTTCTTTGTAGCTAACTCCTCTTTTTTATTTGCATTCCCCAATTCCCTCCTCATATGTTGGATTGTGTTAGTGCTTGTAGTAGCACTAGACTCCATTTTCTTTGCATTCTCCAATTCCTTCTTCAAATCAAGGATTGTTTCTGTAGTTGACTCTTTTTTTATTTTTTTATTTTTTTCATATTCTCCAATTTCTTATTCAAATTGTGGATTGTGTTTGCACTAGACTCTTCTTTTTTCTTCTCATTCCCCAATTCTTTTTGCAAATTATAAATCATCCTTGCCTTAGACTCCTTTTTTTTCCTTTTCATTCTCCAATTCAATCTTCAAATTATTATTTTCTTTGATAGTAGAGTCTAGGTCAGTTTTCAATTTATTGTTGACCTGTGCACTACTCTCTACAGACTTGAACAACTGTGCAGTAGAGGCTTTTCCATGTTGAAGTATTTTTTGGCACTCATCCAATTCTTTAGTCAAATTTTGCACTTGTTCATTCGTCTTTTTGTGCTAGACAATTGCCTCTGTAGGAGAAAAATTCTTTATCCTATTTTGTAATTCTTTGAACCTATTGTCTATTTTTTTCTCCTTTTCCTTCACATTATCAAGGTCTACCTATAACTTTTCTATTTTCTTTGTAAGCCTTTTGTTTTCCCTCTCTGCTTTCAGAAGTGTAGAGTAGACTATTTTGTTGCTCTCTTTTGATATATTGATTTTGTCAATATTTTCACTTTTGACAAATCCATTTGAAGACTAGTAACTTGTATATCATTATGATTTATTACATTTTTTGGTGGATTATTATCTCTAACTAGGGGCATAACAACCATGAAGTTCATCATTTCATTGTTTGGATCATATGTTGGAAATATTCCGTTAGTAGATCCATGACATTCAACAACTGCATCACTTTTCAAAGTCTTCATAATTTTCCCATTTCTTTCACTTATTTGTTCAAACTTTGATGCAAACTCTTTCAAACTAAATTCTGGTTTTGTTGACATAATTGAGTGTTTGAAAGGTGAATTATCAGTTGTATTGTTGTATGCTCCTCCAACTTTAGTTAAACTTACTCCAACTACAATTGTATTTTGAGGATTGCCAATAGACTAAGGATGGCCCATTCCAAATCCTATCATTTTAGGACTATTTTCTGGGTTTTGTACATAAGCTATTCGTACATACATTGGTGAAGTAAACATTGACATTGCTTGTAGTGTAATTGTCATAACTTTTTGCTTTTTTGTACAAGGTTCATCCATGCTAGTACCAGTGCCAGTGCTAGTGTTAGTGGGATCAACTACAACTAGATTTGAAGATTTAACAAATAATGTATTGGGATGACCTTCAGAAGTAGAAGTATAATGTTTTTTGCCCTTTCTAGATGAATCATCTTCAATCTTAGAGAGTCCAATGATTGGTTTACATCCTCTTTTGGGTGGGTCTGGTACTAAAACTAGATTCCAAATCCCTTCACCACTTACACCAGTGGGCCCTATACCTACATAACTCATTTTTTGTATCATAGTTGCCCCTTTACTATATGTTTGTTTAATAGAATCACTCATTTGAAGTTTAACAATATCTTTGCCCCTGGTTGATCTGAAATCCTAAATACCTTGAATGTCAGCATCAGACTTGAGGTCCTTCTATCTTTCATTATCACTGTTACTACTAAAATCATATAGTATAATTGGATGCTCTTTATTCCAATAATCGCTAAAAAGTTCATCCTCCTCAATTTCCTCAAAACTTGTTGATGTCCTTGGTTCACCCAAATTTTGCCTCATTTTTCAAAAATCAATCATCTTGGTTTGACACCACAATTCAACTGCACATGCCTCTTTAATTTCTTTCGGCATAGACCTCTTAGAAGGTTGAGATGCTTTCTTGTAGAAATTTAAGTATGTAAGAGGCTATGATTTGTGTGACTTTGATATGTGCAATGTCATTATTTGGGATGTCAATTCTTGCATTGAAATATTATTCTCTGTTGCATGTTTCTCCATCTCTTTTTTAACCTCATCCCATGAATCCTTATTTTTAAAACTTTTTTATCAATGGCATCTCCTGATGTTGATATTTTCTCATAGAGTTGCCATTGGCAACAAGTCTCACTTTTTTTTAATGTTCAATGGGTTATAATTCCAATGATTGACAAAATCAAAGCAAAAAATAGTTACCAATTCATTTGCCACTTTGAAAGCCTTTCTCTCAAAAGTGAGGCCTCCAATTGTGAAAGGCAAGAAGGAAATATCATTTTCTTTTGTTGTCCATTGAAAAGTTCATTTGTGCTCTCCATTTTCCATACATATTCTAGTGCAAAAATCCTTTTTGTAATATGCATTGGAAGTTTGCAAGGTTCAACTGCTGAACCGTAAAACCTTAAGACAGTGTACTCTTCCATGAAGAACTAGTTAGCCAATTGAATCTGACTTCCTAGTTGAATGTAATCTTTACAAGACATAGGAAATTTAGGCATCAAAGTGCTTGTGATTTTTTGGTAAATAGGTGCCAAAAAGAAGTCTACAAAATAGTTGTAGTTTTTATTTGTAGTAGTCATCCTCATCTTATGTGTCCACTCATATACTAGACTTGGAGTCTCTGATTTCTTTGGATTTTTTCATTAAACTTATAGACCTCAATATCAAGCTTGTTGTTCTCTATCTCAAATATTGGGCAATGCTTTGCTAAAAGAAGGTAGCACTGTAACTAACTTGTGAACCTAAATGTCTTCATCTTGCCTATAGTTGTACTTTGTTTAATCATTAGTAATTGTTGTTGCATAGATTCAACAATGTGCTAAACAAAATTATATCTTACATCTAACTTCTCAACTAACTAACCTCAAAAATGGATATTATAAATTATTTCAAGAACACTAACCCCCACTTCCTTGTTACTGTCCAATCCTCGACAAAATGATAATAAAGAAATAGTATTCTGAACCCATGGCACAAAAATATCATACTGATAAGGAGGCTTATGGTCTATGTCAAATGTAACATTAGTAGAGGACTTTGAGTTTATTAAACCCTTAATAAATGAATCTTGAAAAACTCTTTCTAGTTTGTCATAAGCCTGTGCTAGTTTATCCTAGTTAATGTGCTCGTTAAAGCTTTCTAGTTTAAACCCTAGCCCTAGGTCTAAGAGAGTGAAAAATTCACTCTCAGTTATCGATAAAATTTCCTCCTGAGTGTTTTAGTTTACAATTGCCTTTCTATTTTCATCATAATTTTGAGTGCATAGCATTACAATTTCAGGGCAAGGGAATACTTTGGGTACAATGTGGTTTGCTAATCCAGTAACCAGAGCAATGAGTTTATTTGTATGTGCACAAATACTGTTATTTTTTTTTTGATCAGTAAGAGGCCAAAGCCATTATGTATTATTATTAATTATTAATTTATTAAGCATGGGTAGATTTGAACCCAAGAACTCTTCGATAAGAGGCTCACAATTTATCGTTGTGTTGTAGGCTCTTGCCTCACAAATACTGTTGTTATATTTGTAATAATTTCTCCCCTTTTGTAGATCTTTCCACTTATTAAACAATGAATGTCTAATTTTCATGATTCCTAAATCTACATGGATAATAGGATAAAAAATATCATGACATTCATCAGTGAAGCCTAGGATTTGTAGCACTTGCTTGAGTTCTATAATGTATTTCTTTTCCTTTATGATTGCACTCGTACTAGAGGTTTTTGACTTTGTTTTGCCCATGCCTACTACTAGTTATTACACAAAATTCTTCTTCAGGCCCTATTTAAAATAATTTTAAAGTGTAAACCTAAGACAATTAAAATCAAGATTTCTGTTGCTGCAAATTGCAATGATTTTTTAAAAAATAAATTAAATACCTGAAATTGAGATTGGATAATTGGTGTTGTCATCTGATACTCAAGTTTCATACTTTCAGTCTTCAAAACACAAAATAGAATTTTGCCAGTCTTTGAAAATTTGAAATTTGAAAACCCTATCGTATTAGACTCGACTTGGAGAACTTTCAACTTCATACTCTAAAAACATAGAAGGTTAATAGTTAAAAGTTAAAATGAAAGTATTAAGTAATTAATGGTTTTGGGTACTTTACTAATAGTATGTACAATGTACATGTAAATGACATAAAGAGTCAAGACTCAATAATTTAGTAATGTAGATAAAAATAATAATAAAAAAGTAAAAATTTATTACATTAATATACATTTGAATAAATTTGTTCATTTTAAATAAATAAATTAATAAAAATCAAACTCAATTATCGCTATGATTTTCGGGTCAATTTGTGAAATGCTATCACTATTGTCAAGAGTCATCCGAAATCATGACACATGTCAGTCATGACACTTGTCAAGGATACATGTCACAATTCTAGATGTTTCTTGACAACAATGACAGTGGACCCAAAATTTACCCGAAATTCATCCCGGGTCATTGTCGTTGGCATTGATCTACCTTTTACTTAACAATCACAGCATCACCGAGTTGGGATTAAGTAATAATTTTTTAAAGAAATAAACATAATTATTAATAAATTAATCAAGTCCTGACACTTAATTGAGCTTTGCAATGACGAGACACGTGTCACAATTTCAAATGAATTTAGGCACATGGGAAAACATTCCCCAAATCAGCCCTATTGGTCTAATTTTTCACAGTTCAGAGAATTTCTAAAATTTTGGTGAAAAAATCATTTAAGTCATTGTATCCTACAAATTAGGGTTTCTTTCCTTATAATTTTTCAAATTTTGTGTTACCCTAGTCATGCCCCAGTTTTTGTGTTGTTTGAATTTTATTAAATTCTCAAGGCTTGTCATTGACATAGTCATTAAAATACCCTAAGTGTGTAAAAACCCTAGGTCATTTTTTAGATTTTCAAAAGGATTTGTAAAAATGCTTAAGTTTGAGTCTTTACAGTCTTATGGTGTTAGGGTTTCCTGTAAGAATGAAATGCTCTCTATTCATGTTTCCATGGTCATGCTTCACCAAGTGGCAAAAAGGCATAAAGGGTTTCATGTCTCACGGGGATATAGTTATGCTTTTCGTAATAGTGGAGCAGTTCATTTTGGGGTCCTTCAATCATATGCTTGATCCTTGGCCGAAGAGGCATAAAGGGTTTAATTCTTTTGAAATGGTCTTATGGCTCTATGGTGATAAGTTGAGCGGGTGAGCGAAAGGAGTTTGAAAAGGTATTTCCGATCATACGTTAAAGTGTTAAGCATGTGAGCGTAAAAGGATTTAAAGGAGCTATATCAGATGACTTTACGGGAATATGAGTAAAGTGTTAAGCGGATGGGTAGAAAGGTATTGTGGTTTAATCTACACACTCATGTTTTGATTGAATATTGTAAGAGCGTAAAGACTCAGGATGGCTAATGAAGACATAAACTAGTTTTATGGTTCTACATGTAAGAGGGACTCGTAAGAGTAGAATAAAGTTTAATTTTGTTAATGTGCCTTTGCTACTTTGACCCATGGGTAACCGTAAAGTAATTTTATTAAGGGGAGTGTGTTGTGTGGGACCTGTTGAGTTGTCAGATGGGCCCTAATGAGAGCAAATCAAATGGTGACACATCATACATGTCAAATGGGCCCAACTTGTGTGGTAGATGACTTAAGTTCTTTATTTTGCATGTGCCTAAAATCAACAACGATGATTTTTTTTTTTTTTTTTTGAGATTTAATCTGGGTCATTGATAAGTAAAAAGAGAAAATTTTGATTATGACTTTACGATTTCATGGACATCATATGAATGAAGAGTTGTTGTATTCCTTTCTTCGTGGTTACAAACTAAGTCTAAGTGTATAAGCGTAAAAGATAAATGGGGAGATAAAAAAAGGTTTTACACTAATACGAGAAAAGTGAAATGTAAGAATAGAATGCAGATTATAAAGGCTTTCTGATGTTACGAATATGAGGTAACCTGAAGAGATGTAAAGGAGAATAAAGGATTACGTTGCCATGGGTAAAGCCTTAAGCATATGACTAGGGGATGGATATATAAAGTCTTACGATGTCTCGAGTAATGAAGTGAGTGTAACAGCATAAAGAAGCTTTTTAAAGGTTCCAATAATACATGTGCATATCAACGTAACAAGTAAAGTGAAGGTTGTAACAAAGGCTTTATGCTCATACAAGGAAGGTTTGAAGCGTAATGACTTAAGTACCTGTTGACGAGGCTTGAGATTCTAAGGGGTAAGAGACTGCGTAAGAGTGTAAAAGGAATTTCAATACAATACTAAAGAAACCCTAATGCTTCTATGCTTGGGGTGTTCTAAAGCATTAGCAGACAGGCGTAAAGGCTCGCTAAGTGTGTTTCTGGGGTTATGAAGATTAAATTTTTTTGACTCAGTGTATGAACAGAAGAGCGAAATTGGAAAAGAGAGCGGCTGAGGTGTCATGCCAATTCAGAAAAAAGGATAAATTCACCATGGCCAAGTAAAATAAAACACAAAAAAGTACATCAAGATCAAATTTCACAGTTGATATTCCTTGTTGACAGCCTACGAAGGTGGCATTCAAAACTCATACATGCAAAATTTATTAAAATTCTAGTAGATTGCATGATTAAACCATGAAGATTTGATTGAATGTTCAGAGTGTTTGCCATTTCGAAGAGCTCATGTTTTCTATTCTAAGAATTTCAAAAGTGTCCATAGCTTCATGATTTCTATGTTACTGTTGCAAGAGTTTGAGATATAATTTGTAGAGAAAATGGCTGACAAGGAAGTCAAAGAGGTTCCTGAGGAAGAAGTAGAGGTTGAAGATGAGGGTGACGATGTTGTAGAGGTTACAGCCAAAGGAAAAAGGAAGAAAAGTACTATAAAAATAGAGAAGAAATCAAGGGTAAGGAAGCCAAACAAGCATGCAGAAGATTGGCTAAAAATTCTTCCAGGGTCATCCAACACCATTATGGCAAATGACCATAATTTTAAAGATCCTTACTTCCTAGTTAGGGATGCAAAATGCCCTAGGATTGATGGTTTTAATCTATTTTTGTATTTCTACCAAAATAGAACTGAAAAACATACCAGTCTACAACCCATGGAACAGGAACATGGAAAAATTAATCTTCCCAAAGGTGCACAGTGATGAGAGTATATGCATGCCCAAAACCTCCTCACGTATTGCACAAATATTTACCCCCTAGATTAGCTATTATTGAATTCTTTTGGAAATTCCTATTAATGAAAAAGGAGATGATCCCTCCTTCTTTGCACAAACCCACATTTGTCTGTAGAAATTTTAAGGTAGGAGATTAAAAAATGCATATGAGGAGTTGAGTGAGTACCTGGGTCAGTACAAAAATTCTAATGGACCTTATAGGATTTATGATCCAAAAAATTACATCACAAATGAGGTAAAGGCCATCAGGGGATATATTCTACCTCCAAGCAAGCCAATCCTTGTAGAAGATTTGATCGCTAATATAGTAGCAATAGGGGAGGCTGATGAGCTGCTAGGAAAATACTATGAGATAAGAAAGGTGGAGGAGGCCCTTAAAAGAACAAACCTTGATTTCAAAAGTTTCTATACAGAGATTCCATACCCTAGAAATTTGAGAAAGATGGTGGAGAACTTTGATTATATCGTGTCTCAAATGCCACATGAGCTAGAGGGAGAGGATGCAACTGTAAATAGAGAGTCCTGTGAGCCAGATGTACAATTAGAAGTTGATGTTGAGGAAGAACAACCATCATCTTCAACATGGGTGCTAAAGGGAAACAAAAGGCAAAAAACAATGCACATCCAAGAGAGGGTGGTGAGAAGGGCTTTACAAGTGATGCCAGGAAATGATGAATATTTTGCTGACATTAGGCAAAATTATTTGCATCAAAGGGCTACAGAGGCAGGAAAGAGCCTCTAGTGATCTTCAAATTGCAGCATCAAGATTGGATGATAGACTCATCCAATCTGAAAAATTTATGGAGGATGATGATTTCATTAAATCATTAGAATTTAAAATTTTTCTTTACAGAATAAAGAAAAATGAGCTCATATTGAGCCTTATACCAAGTGAGGATCCTGAGAAAAACAAAGACTTGGTTGACAAATTGCTAGCTTATGACCTGGATAGTGAAACTATGACCCCTATAGAGGCCAAGGAGTTGGTGCACAGGAGTGGTATGATTCTGGTACCAAATTGGGATATTGAGAGAGCTTTTGTTCTTGATCAAATAAGGAGACAAGGCAAAGCCATCAGCTATGAAGCTAGTAGTAGTGAAGAACTGAAGAGGGGTCAGGATTCAACATAGACACAAAAATTGTAGCAGTGTGGAGTGTTGCCTCTGACACCAAGAAGCCTAAGATGATGGACATATAAGAAACTGCACAAGGTAACATGATTGTGTGGACATTGGACAATACCACTGGAAAATAGATCTCTAGCCTAGTCAAACACTTTGCACTCATGAATGAAGCAAAAGTAGATCAAATTGAGGATAGGTTAGCTACTGTATACAATGAATGTCTAGAAGTTAGAAAGTTATATGAGGAAGAGCTGAAGACCAACTATGTGCAAAAACAAAGGATAAAGGAGTTGGAGGGGAAAATTCAGAGCTTAGAAGCAAAAGTGGTATCCCTAAAAGACCAATTCCAGACTACAGTGGAGGCAGAACATGTGGAAGAGGTAAAACACACTATGGAAGCAGAGGCCCAAATAGAAGTTGTACCTATAGGGGTGATAGTGCCAGTACCTGTGGTGAATGTGGTAGTAGAAGTTCCCCAATTTGACATAGCAACAAAGAAGAATGTTATGATGAATGTACTAAGTGATAGAATAAGCATATTGAAGAGAATATCTCAAGATGCCTATAATGCATTCATCAATTTACAATCTGTAGAACAGATGTGTAAAGAAGCAGTAGGATGGCTTGATCCAATCTTCCAACAATGGGGACCCTACATGCAATTCTTTGACAGGTTAATACCATTGCTAGCCAAAAAGCCAGACCTTCCTAATAAGGCTATTGCTTTAAAAGAGGGCATGGACAAGGTAAAATATCTATTGCAGTTCTTCACAGGGAAATTGGTAGCAATTCAAAATAAGATGAAAGTCCTAACAAGTGGTTTTAATTCTTTGATTCTTTTTGTTCTAGGCTCTAGCAATCAAGTGAGGGATTTGAATGAATGGTCTAATTCTTTTGACCATATTGTAGACTTGTCATAGGTGGGATCCATTTTTGAAGGAGATATTGATGAGTGTGCTTTTAATGAACTTATTGACACTCTCTTCAAAATTGAAACTAAAATGAATAGATTTATCATAGAGAGGAAAGTGATTACTAATGCTAGGTGGCACAAATCTGTTGGTGAATTAGCAACAACCAAAACATGCAAGTGGCCCACCAAAAGAGAAGTCATTGTGTGGGAAGCAATCACATAAGTAAAGGCTTTACCAACAGGGAGTAGTTAGAGAAAAAGACAAAATTAAAGATTTTATGCTCTAGCTATCATCTACAACTATTTTTCTTTTTTCTTTTTGAATTAAGGTGTCATGGATATTTTGAAAAAGGTTGTTGTACTTCTTGTTGTAAAAGGACACCTTCCAATCACAATTACCCTTTGCTTGTTGCAACTCATGCTTATATAAATGAGTTTTCAAGGCATTGTGATGGTCCAAAAGTTGTATAATTTTGGTGGTTTTCAAGAAAATATAGTCGGTCCAGTAGTACATAGTTATTTTTGAGTTTACTTCCAATTATGTACTCTCTGATGATATAAAGTAATGGTAGAATCAACAAGATATTCTGGGCTTTTCATTGAGTTTCTACTAGTTATTGTATTAGTCATCTAAAAGGATAATGCAAAAGGGCATTTACACTAGATCTGTGTCACTAATTTCTGCCTCCATTTCATGAATTTTTTCATTTTGAGATCATTTGAATAAGGTTCAATTGATTGAATGCAATTTGGATGGGATGTATGTTGGTTATATTGTTGCTTTTAATTCAAGGGATTATGCAAATGCTTCAGTAAATCAGTAGAATTCAATAGTTTATGGAAAGGATATTTCATAAGAATAGAAATGGGTGATTACAGTTGATAAATTTAATTACAAGTTAATTGAACAAGATCTCCTACCAATAGTTGACTCTTTGCTCCCATGGATAAGGCACTAGTCACATAAAATAGAAATGGTTGAGAGTAAATTTTGCTTCTAAATGTCAAAATAATTATAAATTCAAAATCATTTTCATTCCATTTTGTTCAAGGTTATAATGCTAGTCAACACTCATTTATATTTTATTTCTGAGTCTTAGCTAGCTGCTATTCCTAGGAATAATTGTAAACTCAAGGATAATTGTGACCAAATCTGCTTATGAAGGATGTGTATGAATAAGAGAATATCAAGAAATGGATAAACCATGTATATGTCTGAAATGAAGGATGAGAATAATAATGAAACTAAATTAAGTCTCATACAACAACAATTTGCATTAGAATCATCCCTAAGTATACCCACCTTGGTTTTGCAGAACCTAAAGAGTAGAAAACCATCCTTGGTTTTGTTGAAGTTGGGTCCAAGTGGTTTGCACATGTAATTGTTAATAGGAATTGGCTAATCCTTAGGTTATGTGAGTATTATCTCTTTGGTATTGAGCATTTTGTTGTTCAATAGTTTCAAACACCAATAGGCTCGAAATTCATCTCGAGCAGTTTATCTTTCTTTTAGTCAACTATTGAGATTTCAGGTAGAATCTTGGAGTACACGTGTCCTGATTTTGGGTTAATTTAATTATTTATATTAAAAAAAATTATATTAAAAAATTTAATTTATAATAATAATTATAATATAATATAAATAAAGGAGATTTTCTTTTCTATTATAGAAATGATTTTCTTTTTTGTCATAAACTTTTTTTATTGTAAAGATGATATGAAGAATTCAATGAAGATATATTAAATTTTATAAAATAAAATTGGTGCAAGATATGAAACAAGTACCATTAGTACTTGCCTTTAGTTTATATATAAATCTAATTTAAATTTAATATATTTATTATAATATATAAAATATTTTAATTAATAAAAATGTTATATAATTATATTTTTCTGTAATAGTGTTAATTTAAATTTAAATTTTATTCATAAATATAATCATTGATATATATGTTCTATTACTTATATATCATATGGTTATAGTAATATTATATTATATGTTCTATTATATAATAAATAATTAAAATATAAAAAATATAATATTTTTATATTAATAAAAAATCTTAAATGATTATTTTTTTGGAAATAATCAAGACTAACAAGGTTACTGAGAGGGGAGGGGTGAATCAGTAACTCTAAAACTTCAAGTCAATAACATATTCACCATTCATCCATCTAATCTACTGTATGCATGAAAAAGATAAACATTCATAACACATGAACACACTGATTTGATGACCCAGAAACCTTCCAATTAGAAAATAAAATTGAGGTGGGGATGATGCCCACAAAACTTCAATACTGCACTATAAAGTTGGCCTGTTAAGGCTTACAATGATCACTTCTGGTGATCTGCCCTATTAGGAGCAAGTAGGATTGCTAGATCCACCTTGTTAGAGGATTTACAAACATACAATAAAGTATGCACTCTGTTAGGAGATTTAAAAAAGACTGTTAAGTCTACCCTGTTAAAGGATTTACAAACTGATTCACCTGTTAGGATGAAGCAAGGGATCTGGTTACAACTGATTGCTGATAAGATCCTTTATGCACTGATCACTTGATGTGATAGATATAACTTTTTTGCATCTATGTTGACCTTGTTGTATTCCTCTGTTCTGCTGTTGATTCACTTTTATTCTTCTCAAAATATTACAATACAACACCATACAATGATACAAAACATTTTATCATCATTTAAAAATGACATAATACATTACATATATACCATTCTAATATTTACACTGGCAAGGTCGGCCAAACACAAGTGAAGAAAACATTATTGAGTCGGCCAAATAGTAGAAAACTCGGGTTCCTCAAGCTGACTTAGTGACCTTTAGATACTCGACATCCACTACAATACACTGCATAGTCATGCACTCGGTAAGAGTAGAGGCACGGTCCATACTAATCACTCTAAGTAGTTTAGAACTCGGTAACCATTGGTGACTCGAAGAATATTGTGTTACTCGATAAAAACTGAATCCATTGATAACCTTCTTCACTTGGTAAAAACTGATTCCTTTTTTTACCTTGATCACTCGGTAAACACTAAGTCCTTCATTTACCTTGATCACTCGGTAAACACTAAGTCCTTCGTTTACCTTGATCACTCAGTAAACACTAAGTCCTTCGTTTACCTTGATCACTCAGTAAACACTGATTTCAACTGATGACTCGGTGAACACTAAGAACTTGGTAAACACTACGAAGCTCGGTGACCACTAACTACTTGGAGAACACTGTTCTGCTCAGTAACCATTATGAACTTGGTAAACACTGCTGAACTACCCATATGCTCAGTTTCCAAAGGAATGCTCGGTATAAACTATAGACTGAGTGATGAGCTTGGTAAGCATTCAGAATTGAATAAGTGTTGTAACTAATGACAAATATATCATAATTCCAACAATCTCCCCCTTTGGCATTAGTGACAAAAACACTTATGAGCCAAAACTTATATACAACATCTGACATACTGACGTCTGATTCTACTGAATATACATGGCTTCCTTACATATAACTCCCTCATACAATATACACAAGGTATTTACATGAGTTATATGACTTTTATTTACAGTATCTCTTTGTCCGTTTTGTACATTTATCTTACCAATATCTCTTTTTGAGTATCTCTTTCTCCCCCTTTTTGACAATAATGCCAAAGAATAAAATAATGTATTTACATAAAGACACCAAAATGTGAGATAAACTTAGAATGTACCTTGAGAATGAGTTGCAGAGTCTTATCCCAATTCTCTTGCAAGATTTTGCATGTGGATAGAGCTACTTGAACTTCTGCAAAAAGTTCAATCACATGGTCTGCAACAGAGAAATTGTTGTCATGGATCAATGTTTTGGAGTATGCAATATGTTTCTACATTGTGTCCATGATAGGAAGAATCATGTTCTGGATATCTAAAAGTGTAGACCGAATCCTTCCTTCTTCTCTAAGAAACTTTGCCTACTTCTCTGAAAAAAATTGATTCTAAGGTGATGAGATGAGCTTAAACTGGGGTCAAGCTTCAGCTTTTGTGCACTTGCTTTCAGATCCTCATCTATCTTATTCAATTTCTCTCTTATCTCCTTAGTATACTTAGTAACATCACAAAGCTTAGCAAAAAGAGATGTTACATTATTAAAAGAATTTTCAATGTTGGCCAAAATTGTGGTTAATTCAACCTATTTTATTGCTATATGCTGAGCAATGTTCTCAAGCACCTTATTATCAAACTTCTTTTCTGCCTTCTCCATCAACTTTTCTTGACCAGAGATATCCTCATTGAATTTATTGACTGCCTCTTCTAATTGTAACAAAATGTGTTGAGAAGTATCAATATCAACACCTATAGCCTTAGTAATAATATTCTTTGCTCCTTCAATAATATTAAACTCTCTCTATCTCTCATTCCTTAGTTGTTTCTGCTTTGCCTTTGGTTCTATGTGCTGACTGAGCAGTCTTAGTTCATCAACAAAAGCAATATCCATATCTATCTTGGGAATGACAATTTCTTTATCCAAGTCTACATCCTCATCCACTATCTTTCCTGTAAGCAAAAATTTTAATGGAGTCTTTGGTTTTTCTTCCGTGCTAACATCTTTTCCTTTGAAAACAGAGACAATGGTTGATGAGGCTAGACTGGCTATCAAAATTGGAATAGGACCAACTAAAGGAAGACTGAGAGAAGTGCTAACTGTATCCAAAATTGATATACCTCCCAAAATTGATGTGCATACCGAAATATTCACAATTAGAGAACTTACTGGTGCAAAAATTGGTGCTAATGTAGTTGGATGTTGACATAATTGGAGAGAAAACTAGAAAATTTACTTTACATACTGTAGGAGGATTTGATATACCTTGTATGCTTGCTACTGCAGTGGATGACTTGGTAATAGAAGAAGTTTCCTACAGTTCAGTAGATGAAGTGCTTGGCACTTGCATTGGGAATACCTGGAGCTGTGAGGAGACTGGTGAAGATTGAGCAATTGATGTGGTTGTAGTGGTCACAATCTCACTAGTGGAAGTTGTCTCTATAGTAACAGATTTTGGTGGAGTGTGAGGAAGAGATGCAATGACTACTGCTGCAATTTTCACTCGGTCATCCTCCACCTCAATTGCTTCTTCCTCCTTTTCTTCTTCTTCCTTCTCCTTCAATAATTTCTGGAGATCTTCATCAGTTACATCCATGGAGATGGAATCATTACCTTGCTTATCATCCATATCATCAATGTTATCATCCTTGATTTCAATAGGTTCATCACTTGGCTTATGCAGTTTATAAGTATCATTCCAAACATCAGTTGCATTCTTAACAACTGGTTCTATATTCTTTAACAATATGAGACATGTATTGAATCTCATATTCATTCTTCCTTCTTGATCCTTCATTGCCTTTTTGATTTTTGCATCTGTCATGCTAGGTACCAATTATCTCAATTTCTATTCAAAAATATCTCTAATAGTTTTCTTGGTGATCTCTCATCTTACCTTTATTTTATCAAACAATATTGCAAGAATTTGGGAGAGAAATTGGTTTGGGGAGAATTTCCAAGTTCCCAACTTCTCCATTACCAGATCTTCAATTTCCTTTTGCTCAGTAGGAGTCCTTGATTCATACTTTAAGGCTTTAAAGTTGCTAATTCTTGCACCAATCCTGAGTTGTTTTAGCCTATCTTCAAATGTGAGAGGAGGCTTGTTAAACACAACTTCACTTTCCTTATTGCCTTTCCTTATTCTCCTTGAAGATATTTCCTGAGGTTTGGTAATGATTACCCTACCTTTCTTCTTCACAGGCTCTGCCTCCTTTTCTGATTCCTCTCTTTCAAATTCTTCTTCTTCTACATCTTCATCTTTTCCTTCGGTAAGCATAAGAGGGCCAGTATCAATTTTTAGCTTAGCAATTTTCCTCTTTCCTTTGTTAATTTCCTGAGGCATCTTGATTTCAAGTTCAATTCTTGCTTTTGCCTCATCATAGGTACCGAATGTTGGAATATTGGGAATAGCTAGCTCATTCATCAGTGCCTCAATTATATCTCTTGTTTCATCAATATTCAGCTCATAAGGCAATGGTTTTACCCATGCCACTTGGGGCATGACTGCCTGCATATACACTTTGTCACAGTCAACCATGAAGCATACATCATCTTTGTAGTCCTCTACAAGCTTAGGGGGAATTCTAAACCTATTTTTCATTCTCTCTTTGAAATCTTCAAAATAGATATCCATTACTTTATCAAAAATTTTGCCCATTTCTGCAATGAATTCATTAATCTGATACAAAATTGGAACATCCTTTCTCCATATTACAGTACCTTTAGAAGGGAAAAACTTTTGCATATAGAAAAATAAATAGGTTAACAAAGAACCAAATTTACAAGGGTTTCTCTTTGAAGTCCTTATGCTATCCATATTTTTGTTGAATTATTTCAACAATACATCTGCCAGGTCGAATTCCATATTCTTCTTCACAACCTTATATGCTAAGTCCATAGCTTCACAGGGCACACTATTCAATCTGCTGGAACTATACATCTTATATGCAATTAAATGAATTCCAAATCTTAGCTCTATATCTGATACATTGTTAAGTTTTAGTCCTCTACCATCCTATTCAGCTAGGGTTAACTTCTGAAGTTCATCCCGACTTAGGGTTTTAGTGGTTTTGGATTTTCTTAACATAGGTAAACCCGTGATCTTATGAATCATCTTTTTTGTTATCATGACGGGTTGCTCTAACCACAACTGACCATTATGCACACAGCTTAAAATGTATCTTATCCATTTCATTTGAAAGTTCCTTGGCAAGTGCAGGATATGGGTCAAACCTTTGGTTTCTAGATGCTTGTGCTCAGGTTTGAGAGTTCCATGCACACATAACTCGGCTAGGGCACTATCCATTTCTAATGTACCAATTTCTTGAATATTGCACTTAAAATGAGTATGAATATCATTAACAAGGAGTACCTTAGGTGGAATTCATGATTGAGCTCCATGCGGGTCGAGCGATTCAGCTATGGTAGGAACGAGCTTGAAGCTAGGTGCTTTCCATTTGACTCCCTTCACAAGCATTTTAAAGCCCCTCTTCACCTTGCTACTATTGGTGCTCGCGGATGCCATTGCTGTTCGATGAGTGAACGATTTCATAAAACAAATTCTTTGCTAGAAAATCACTTCAAATCGCTTGAACTCACTTGCATTCTCTTGGAAATCTCTCTGCTCTGTATATTCTAAATTTGCGCTGAAAAATGCGATCAAATTCTTCCCTTTTGATGAAAAATCTGCCATTAATGCTTGAGTACAAAGGTAGCTGAGATGACCTAGGGTTTTTCAGATAGTCACCGATTTACTCGGTAAACCTTGAAACTCGGTGAACAAACAAAACCTTTCATATTCCTGACCTAGCTCGGTTAAGTCTGAGACCAACCTTGCTCGGTAGATGCATCATAGTGAACTATGTCTTGTATATGGAATACTAATTTGTCATTTGTACTCCTTCATTCTGGAACTACTTAGGATATAGCTTGAAGATGCAGTCCCTGATCCTTCTTGATGGGTCTAATTAGAAATGGTGGAGTCACCCACTTCTTGAGTGACATTGCCATCACTTGAACTTTCTGGTTCGGTAGATTTAGGAATCCACTGTTGTCTCATCTATTTTTGAATGTTGTTAGCTTTGGCTTTCTTTTCATCTTCAACTCTTCCTATGTTTATGCAATTCTTGGATATATGACCAAGTTTGATACATGTATAACATCTTATGGTAGTATCTTTCTTCCTTAGGTGATGCCTTATAGAGTTTACTCCAATGTGTCCATATTCTCCACAATAGTGACATCTGCACCAAGTATTGTAGTTCCAACCAAATAATGCTTTGATAATTTTTTCTATTGGATTGAATGATTTAGATCTACACTCAGATGCCTTGTGACCTTGTTTCTTGCATTTGTGACATTTGCCTTCAAATTTTGGTTTCTCTTTGCATTCATTGGCTTTATGACCATGCTGATTGCAATTGTAGCATTTACCATTGAATTTCTCTTTACCATTGCTCCAACATCTGTTAGATGCATGACTTATCTTGCCACAGTGACTGCAAGTGGGTCTTTGATTCCTTTGGGCACTTTTTTTGGAAGATTCACCTTCTTCATTATATCCAAGGCCTGCTTTACCTTTTTATCTATGAAGATTCTGCTCATTTTGCTGATTCAATTGATCCACATCTGTTTGAGATTTAATCATCCTTTCATTGACTTGATTTTCAATATTTAAGTCATTTTCCAAACTTTCATTGATTTGTCTTTCAGATCTTAGATCACTTTGTAAGCTTGCATTGATTTGTCTTTCAGTAATTAAATCATTTCTCAAACTTTCATTCTCAGATCTTAAATTCACAATTTCTTCATTTGCATTAGATAGTTGACCTATAAGATTTTCATGTTGAAGGGATTGATTATTTCTTACCTCTAAGTCTTCATTTTCCTTGTTTCTCTATTCTAGAACTTCACATAGCTTGATGGATTGGATTTCTTGTTCTCTTTTAAGCTTTCTTACTTCTTCCTGCAGAGAACCATTCTTTGCTAGGAGTTCCTTAATTGCGTTATTAGCTTCATTTGAGCTGCTTGATGGTAAAAGGTCTTCAATCTTTTCTTCAACATACTGATGATCATTCATTTGTCTTGCAAGTTCCTTTCTTCTTTTTAGAGATTGAGAAAGATGCTCCTTTGCTTCTTTGAGTTGAGCCATGGCCATTTCCAAATCTAGCTTTTCATTCTCAATAGATTTGTCAAGTCTGAATATCTCCATTGTCCTTGATCTTCGCTCAAGCTATCAAACTTTATCCTGAGAACCAAAATGCTCTGATACCAATTGTTGGAAATAATCAAGACTAACAAGGTTACTGAGAGGGGAGGGGTGAATCAGTAACTCTAAAACTTCAAGTCAATAACATATTCACCATTCATCCATCTAATCTACTGTATGCATGAAAAAGATAAACATTCATAACACATGAACACACTGATTTGATGACCTAGAAACCTTCCAATTAGAAAGTAAAATTGGGGTGGGTATGATGCCCACAAAAATTCAATACTGCACTATAAAGTTGGCCTATTAAGGCTTACAATGATCACTTCTGGTGATCTGCCCTGTTAGGAGCAAGTAGGATTGCTAGATCCACCTTGTTAGAGGATTTACAAACATACAATAAAGTATGCACTCTGTTAGGAGATTTATAAAAGACTGTTAAGTCTACCCTGTTAAAGGATTTACAAACTAATTCACCTGTTAGGATGAAGCAGTGGATCTAGTTACAACTGATTGCTGATAAGATCCTTTATGCACTGATCACTTGATGTGATAGATATAATTTTTTTGCATCTATGTTGACCTTGCTGTATTCCTCTGTTCTGCTGCTGATTCACTTTTATTCTTCTCAAAATATTGCAATACAACACCATACAATGATACACAACATTTTATCATCTTTTAAAAATGACATAATACATTACATATATACCATTCTAATATTTACACTGGCAAGGTCGGCCAAACACAAGTGAACAAAACATTACTGAGTCAGCTAGATAGTAAAAAACTCGAGTTCCTCAAGCTGACTCGGTGACCTTCTGATACTCAACATCCACTACAATACACTGCATAGTCATGCACTCGGTAAGAGTAGAGGTACGGTCCATACTAATCACTCTAAGTAGTTTGGAACTCGGTAACCATTGGTGACTCGATGAATATTGTGTTACTCAGTAAAAATTAAATCGATTGATAACCTTCTTCACTTGGTAAACACTGATTCCTTCGTTTACCTTGATCACTCGGTAAACACTAAGTCCTTCATTTACCTTGATCACTTGATAAACACTAAGTCCTTCATTTACCTTGATCACTCGGTAAACACTGATTTCAACTGATGACTTGGTGAACACTGACAACTTGGTAAACACTACGAAGCTTGGTGACCACTAATTGCTTGGAGAACACTGTTATGCTCGGTAACCATTATGAACTTGGTAAACATTGCTGAACTGCGCATATGCTCGATTTCCAAAAGAATGCTCAGTATAAATTGTAGACTGAGTGATGAGCTCGGTAAGCATTCAAAATCAAATAAGTGTTGTAACTAATGAAAAATATATCATAATTCCAACATATTTAATATAAGTAATAATAATAATATTATTTTTTGTTCAATTAACAACCAAGGCCTTGATTAATTTGATTAATTTAAGAAATAAATTACAATAGCTTTTCTCCATTCAAGTAGGCACTGGTAGGAAATAATGAAGAAGAAAACCTCCAGTCTAGCTTGGGAAAAACATCCTATATTATTACATCTTAAAAGGGGCATACCCTAGTTAAATCACCAATTATAATACAAATTTAAATTACAACATATAAAGGGGCATACCCCTAATAGATTACATCAACTTTGGTTACATTTATTAATAAATTTGTCATGTTTCACCTGATCTAGAGTCAAAAACCACCTATGTGCTGGCATTCCTACCAAACCAAACTCACATTCCTCCTACTCAGCTTTATCAATAAACAAGTTAGAAAACATATAGAACTAAAAAGAACGAGTCATCCATCCAGGGATTCCAAGAGGATCTGATTTCCTTTCTTTGTTAGTATTAATTTACCAATGTTATAAAGATCATAAATCTACATCTAATATATTAAATAAACAAGATGGAAGAAACCATTAAAATAATCCTTCACTAAGATATCAAAAAAGAATACAATCTGAGAAATACATCTCGGTTTCCTCTTAGTAGCTTAACCACCATTATTACAATAAATATCTCCTCTTAAGCGTTAATATCCAAGTCTAAAAAATGTCTTACCAATCTGAACATAAGAGAACGATAAGAGGACAACACAAGGTCAAGACAAAATCAAAACCTATAAACTAAATAACATACAAATGCTTACTAACAGAAAGCAAAACCAGAAATGTCCAAACCCAAATTTAACAAACTCTAACCATAACCTCAAAACAAGATGCCTAACTATCAAAAACATAAATATGGTAGGTGAGGGAATCTATTAAATCCAATAACATTAACCACATTATGTTATGAATACCACTAAATAAACCAATAATAGATAATCTCCAAAATTTTTTTAGCACTAAATCAAGAACTCAGAGAGAACCACATTGTTCAAAAAATCTGATAAAGAAATTAATACATCGAATGGAGCTTGTGAAACAAATGTGAAATTATACCACAACCATCCAAATTTTCCACTCAAAAAGATATTAGCATTTCAATTCATTAAAATAGGAATTCATGGACATAGCCTACTACCTTAGTTCCATATAGCCAAACCAGTATTAAACAATTCACTAGACTAAAAGAAGAAACCTAAGTTAGCCTTCAATGCAATACCAATCAAACCATGAGCTAAATCACCAAAATGCAATGAAGAATAACAAACAGAGAGATCGTAAATAGTTCTAAAAGCCTATTTACATATCCTATTAATATAAAATTCAATGGAGTTGAATATCTTTACTAGTATTTAGTCATATAACATCAAACCCATTAATAATCACTCATAAAACCCTCAAATGATCATAACTAAGGCAAGACAAAATGAAATGAACATATTAATAATGACAGCTACATTGCATCTCCCTAAATAAATGAAGACAAAAATTTGAAGTAACTTCTTATATAGTATACCACCCAGATGAGATTATTACCATTCGAGGCGGAGATGCTAGTAAACATTGACATTCCAAGACCAAAATACAGAGTATAAATGCATCCATTCTATGAAATTTGATGAAAAAGCCTACCTTAAACAAATAAACTATAAAACAAAGCTATGTAAGAGTAAAAGGTACAGAATTAAGACAAAGAGCCAGAATCACGTAAAAGGAAACCCTAGAAATAATAACATACTGTATCCAGTCATGATGATAAAAACTAACCCTACCATGGCATAAAAAACCTAGAAACTAAAAAGCCCTATGGGAATCCATGAACAAATTTAAAACAAAAGAGCATCTAGGATACATACATACATATATATATATATATATATATATATATATATATATATATATATATATATATATAATCAAAATAGATACATTTCATATAAGTCTTAGGGCTCCTTGATGAACAGATAGAGTTTATGCATGGAAATCTTATACAATGCTAAGTATTCAAAATCATTACATAACCATCTAATCTATGTTTCATTACATTACAAACCCAATTTACTAACCCTATCAAAATAGAGAAAAATTCCTAGGATCCATTCGAAGCAGCTCCTTCACTTCCAATATACCATTATCACTTCTGGAATGTCATTTGGCTATTCCACGTAGTAGTTAGGTGCGAATATGAAATTGACCTTGGCCCTACTGGTTTTTTCTACATTCAGAGTGCATAAATTAAAGGCATCGAGGCTATCAAATGTCACTCCTAGTTGGATGTACGCATTGAGAAAATGTAAGTAGTTAATAAGCTAGTCTCTACTATCATTTGCAATTATCCCTCTCTAGCAAAGCAGAAAGTGGATACTGACCTCCATTTTTGGCCACTCACGATAGAAAACAAGGCTTTCATGAATTACTAGTGATGGATGGTGAAATGCAGTTTCTAGATCCAGAGAACCCACATGAAGCTTCATGTACTTCTCTAGCAAAGGAATTCTCAATTTTCCATCAATGCTATGAACTGCTTGTTCCAAGCCCTTTCGCCAAGTTGGGACAAATAGGTCATAGCATAGTCTAATGGTGTCTCTAGCCTCAACCTTAGCTCTGGCCAAGCATCCAATGAAGGACCCAATAATATTTCTATTAGTCCTCCATGTGTACTCGTAGTCAAAGACCCCTTGCTTGAGATCTCAACTGATGGCAATCCGAGTCATGTTGCCAACTGGGAAGAGGATTCTATTCCATCTCTCCAGTTTTACATTACCACAAAATGCCATGGTACATCTTTCAGTTGCATGAAACAAATATATATTTGAATCCATGACCAGGAAAGAGATAGAAAGTGATATAGGTAGGATTTGACACCCAAATAAAAGGAGAAGGAAGCATCTAGACACAACCTAATGTGACGCTGGCACATGATGTCATCTGGTAAAAATCATTAACTAGCCCTCAATTATAGATGATAATGTCACTAGATAAACATTAGAACCATTCATTATTACACAGATCTCTGAAAACCATCCTAATATATGATGATTTCCAATCAAACTAATAATACTAAAGAGAAAACAACACTTTTACAATAAAGTAATAACATATGTTATAAAATTTTTTGGCGAGGCGTGCTAGAGTAGAAACTATGAAAAACAAAACAAAGAAGAAGTAGTATTAATAAAAAAGCAAAGCTTATACATGAAGTTAAGATTCATATGCATAGGAATATATATATATATATATATATATATATATATATATATATATATATAATTTGAATAAATATAAATAAAAAGCCAAAGAATAGAAAAGAAAGATAAGAACGAGAGAAAAGAACAAAACAACATCTAAGATAAGTGACCAAGATTATCCTAGAAGAGATGAAATGTCTTTTTCTGTCAACTTTTAGGTTTGCTAAGTGGTCTACTATTTGATTTCCTTCCCTAAAAATATGACAAATCCAACAATCTTCAAGCTTATCCAATAAAACAAGGACTTCTTCTAACTGAGAATTGAGTACCCAATTTGGGGTAGAGTGTTTTTTGACAGCATTTAAGGGAATTTTTGAGTCTCCTTCAATTACAAATTTGGATAATTTAAGCATGAGACACAATTGAAGACCTTGATACAGAGCTTCTAGTTCCACTAGATTATTAGAGGTTCGCTTGATAGACATAGCTTTTTAAGCTACCCAATGTCCAGAATCATCATTAATGATACATCCGATACTGACTACAACTGGATTTCCATTAGAAACACCATCAAAATTTAATTTGACCCAACCATTTGGTGGCGGAGCCCATCTACAGTTTATTCTAGCCTCTTTATTGTTCTTCATATAGAACAGTGGAGGATTGATCAAATTAGAGCAATGCTTCTTCATTTTCCCATCCCAACTTGAAAAGGATCCTTCCTCTAGTCGTACATTCCTAAGGTACAATTTAGTCATCTCAGCAATACTAGCTTTTATTTTTGCAATTAATTCTTTAGGTTTCATTTCCAAGTTACGAAAAATGCGACAATTCCTTTCCTTCCAGATTTCCTAGGTCAGAATGGATGGAGAAATATTCCATAGCTTTTTGTATACACCCTTAGCCAAATTCATGGGCCAACCCTTAAGAATATCAGATAGAGATTTTTGGAAAGGGGTAGACCAACCCAACATGCGCCTGAGCCATTCCCATCAATTTTGGAAAAAAAGACAGTTAAATAAAATGTGATCCGCATCTTCAAAATTTTGTTTACATAAAACACATCTAGATGGACCTTGAAACCTAAGTTTAAATAACCTTTCCATAGACAGGATCCTTTTTTGGATAGCTAACCATAAAAAGAATCTAGCTTTTGGAAGGCATGAAGTATCCCAACAGAGCTTTAACGTAATATCCACTTTCTCTAATTTTTGGGATTCTAAAATAACCCTATAACCATTTTTAACATTATACATACCATCATTTTATACTACCTAGATTAATACATCTCTCTTTTCTGATTGCTTAAGCTTCCTATCTTCTAGTAATGTCTCGAAAGCATTAACAATTTCAACATCCAAGCCCAAACCTTCCAAAGATTTCCACATCCATTTAGGGGTCCCATCTATATACACCAAAGTCTTGTAATCCCTAACTTTGTTACCCCATAGATTAATTAACTTATTTTTGAACTCTAATGGGATATTGCTCTGTAGAAGGGGAGGTTGTCCATCACAGAAATCCTCCCAAAAGAGGGCCTCGTCACCCTTGCCTACATCCCAAGTTAAATATGTGCAGATCAAATGACGACATTTTATCATAAAGTTCCAACTTTCTAACCCCCTAGGAGGGTTATTTACTCTAAGAATTGAAAGACGATAATCCACATTAAGATATTTATTGGAAAGAATCTTACCCATTTGTGCTCTCTTTCATTATAGAGGCACCAAATAAGTTTCACCCCGAGGGCTTCATTTTTCCATTGTAAGTTCTTGATCCCTAATCCCCCAAATCCTTGGGTTTACATATGTTATCCCATTTGATAAGAGCCAATTTTTCCCCTCTATATAGTCCCTCCACAAAAAATTCCACATTTTGGATTTGAATTTATGGAGGTTCTACTTGGATAAAGGAAGACAAGATAATGGGAAGGTTGGAATGGCTGATAAAATGATTAGATCTTGGTACATTTTCTGGCTTTTGTTAGCCATTTATTGTTCCAATAGCTAAGCTTAGCGTCCATTTTTTCCAAATTATTATACCAAACCTTACTTGATTTCATTCCTTTCTTGAGAGTAATACCAAGACATTTGCAAGGAAAAACACCTTTTTTGTAACCCATTATCTCACATATTTCTTGTTCTATATCTGGACTAGTATTAATAGAGAAAATCTCAGATTTGAGCTCATTAACTTTCTATCCGAAGGCTTCCATATACATTTTTATGATGGCTTTTAGACCAATAGCCTCTTTGACCATGCTTTTGCTAAGATAGTGTCATTAGCAAATTGTTGATGAGTAACATTAGGCATATTTCTAGTAACCGTAACTCCTGAAATCCTTTGTTTTTTATGCGTGTATGTCATTGCTCTACCAAATGCCTCTGTCATGATGATGTAAAGTGAGGGAGATAATGGATCTCCCTATCTAATGCCCCTTGATATACCAAAAAACCTTCTGGCGTACCATTAATAAGAATGAAAATTTTAGGAGTTGAGATAAATTTGAAAATGAGGTTGATCCATTGATGAGAAAACCCAAAAAATTCCAAAATCTTACATAGGAACCTCCAATTAACCATATCATATGCTTTTTGAATGTCCAATTTCATGAACATGCATGCTTCTTTATTTGAGCATGTTAAATGAATAGTCTCTTGAATGGTAATAATACCATCAAGAATAGATCTTCCCAGCATAAATCCAGTTTGTTCCTCTGATACAATTTTAGGGAGGATACATTTAAGCTTGTTCACTAAGACCTTGGAAAAAACTTTATACACAATGTTACAAAGTGCAATTGGTCTAAAATCACTCAGGGTCTCAAGATCAGACTTCTTAGGGATCAATGTAAGAAAAGAGTGGTTAATTTTAGATAGAAGAGCACCCCCATTCCTGGATGCTTCAATTGCTTTCCACAGATCAGTACCTATAATATCCTAGCATTTTTGAAAGAAGAATTCTTGGAATCCATCTAGACCTGGGGATTTATCTAGATTCATATCAAATACTACCTTCTTAACTTCTTCCAAGGTTATGGGTTTGTTTAAAATCTTATTATCTTTGTGAGTAATGTTTTTTGGAATGACTTTTAGAAGATTAGCTTGCGCTATTCTATTCGAGCCTTCATGATTATTTAAAATATTCTAAAAGTGTTTAACGAAGGTATCCACAATTTCACCTGGTTTATCAGTTAGAACACCCAAATCATTTTTGACACATGTTATTATGCTCTTTGATCTATTATATAATGTGGAATTATGAAAGAATTTAGTGTTACAATCCCCTTCAGCTAGCCACCTTTCTCATGATTTTTGTCTCCAAAATATCTCCTCTTCAGATAGAATATCTTCTTGCCTAGCTAACAGATCTTTTTTCTAATAGATAATTGTCATTGTTCATACCTTTACTAATTACTTCAGAATTTAAATCTTTCAATTATTTTTCTATATCCAATTTTTCTTTAAAGATGTTATTGAAATGTGCCTTATTCCACCTAAGTATATGTTCTATAAGCATTTTCAGTTTGGTGACAAAAACAAACATCTTTGAGCCGTTGCAATTATCTTGAGCCCATCATTCTTTGATATTATTGATGAAGTTTGGGTCTAAGAACCACATTTTCTCACATTTAAATGGGTTCCTAGCTAGCTTGTAGGGCTCTAAAAATTTGAATCTAATCAAAAAATGATTAGACCCAGCTATAGGCAGAATAGAAGACTGAATATTCAGATTGCTAACATCCAGATCACCCTTAATCAAGAACCTATCAAGTTTTTCTATAATATATGAAAAATCCTTTCTCCTATTATTCCATGTGTATATTCCATTACTAATTGGGATATCAATCAAGTTATGCCTCATGCACCACTCTTTGAAGTCTTTGGATGCTTGTGATAACAACTGAATACCACCCACCTTTTCATCAATATTTAAGATTGTGTTAAAGTCACCTCCTAAAAAAAATAGATTGTCCTTATGTCTATTCATAAATGAACCAATGTCCTTCTAAACTAATTTTTTACCAAAATTGCTAATTAGTCCATAAACATTGATGAGAGTAAATTTAAGATCTGATTTTAAGCTTTGTACGCTACCACTAATCCAGTTATTTCTACTATTTAGATTGTTTAGATAGACCTTCTGGGATCCCAAAGAATACCTAAACCCCCAGAAGCCCCTATTGATTCTTGAAATATAGAACTCCATACTCCTATCATCTTATCTATTTTAACTTCTTTTAACTTATTTAATTTAGTTTCCTAAATTAAAAAAATATTAGAATCAAAGGATTTGAGGTTATGTTTTAATAACCTCTTTTTGCTAGGGGCGTTAAGACTCCAAGCATTCCAAGTAGTGATCTTCATACTTGCTCGAGAAGGCACTTCCCCTTCCCATTGTTGAAAATCTGATCTATCTTTTGTTGTTCTCTGCCATAGCCATCTACTTCCCTGAGTTCCTTTAGTGATCTTCTTCCTCTTTTGCCCTTTAATTTACCACATATAGGAGATTTGAAACCTTCTTGATTCATATGAATTCCAAGCTGATCTAGATTAGATTCCACCTTTTGAATAGTAACAATATTCTCAGCTAAATTCTTTTCATATTCTTCATTTTTAGATTCTATTAAAATATGATTTAAGAGACTAGATTGCTTTTCTAACTCTAAATCATATCCCACTTTGCTGTCATTGCTGTTACCACTATTCTTTTGCTCCATATCTGAACTAGACATTGTCATATGAGATTGTCTTACAAAATTATCCTTTTGTTCAATATTTAATATGTCTTTTTTAAGATCTTCACCGGTGTAATTGTTCCCACCTAATTTGAGGATCCTTTGAATAAATTCTTCCTTCTGCGCATCCATGTTTTTATCAATACTCCAAAAACAAAACATTTGGATTAATTCATCGGTAAGCTGATCTAGGTTAACTTCTTCTAATTTTGATAAGCTCATATCATCCATTACTAGATCCAGATTACTTTCCTTGTTCAAGAATCTGTGAAATTCCTTTACGGGAAACTTATCTACTTGCTCAATATACCTTTCCCTATTCTATTGCTTGTTGATAGGTGTAAATGGTGAGCTAATTGTGTTAGCTGGGTTTCGCCAAGACTTGTTTTCATGACCAGGGTTACCATGTTACTATTTGGCACCTAAGGCTAACAAAGTTCCAATTGGTATGTATCCTTCTAAATAGTAACTCCCTCTTTACTTTCCTTATTGGAGTTAAATAGCATAGAGTTCTCAATTTTCTCTAGCATTCCTTCTTGATTATCTCTTGAATCTTCTGCTTGCTAAAATTCCAAATTCTCATCATGTTTGTCAACTTCACATGTGTGATTTAACTTGAACTCTACATCTTTGTCATTGAGAAACTCCTCTATCTTCTTATGATTGGCTAATTTAGTATTGAGTGATCTCTTCCCTTTTTCCATGTGTACCTACTGTTCTTGTAAAGACTAATATTCTCCATCCCCAATCTTCTTTCTTCTATTTTTCCTATCATTCTTTCTTCTATTTTTCCTATCATTCTTTCTTTGTTTTCTGTTATCCACAATAATGCTCTAAAGCCTAGGTCTTCGACTTGATTTAGGAGATTTTTCCTTATCCCCAACAATATTCTCTTGTCTAGATGCTTTTGTTACCTATTGTGCCCCCCCGCCAAATATTTGAATTTTAAATACTTGCCCGCCCAACGGTCACTTCTTGGTTTAATGTTATTTTAAACATCTTAGGAATATCAAAAAAATTTAAATGATCTAACCTTACGATATTTCTTCCCTGTGCATTTTAATGTTTCTGCGGGCCCGTAAGTCTCCATCGTTGGATCAAGGAAGATTAATGGTTGGCGCTATCTCGCTATGGGAAGTTGCACGTTGTTTTGCCATAGTGACATAGTGCCTTTCGGCCACGTGTCAGGTGGGTCCTCCCTTTCCTTATTGTTTCTCCGGCACCAAATTTTTCTAGATCCACAACAGGCGCTATGGCACTATTGGAAAATCTGTGTTCCTCGCTGTTAGCGACATAGCGCCTCGGTGACACGCATCCCAGTAGGTATAGTTGGAGGCAATAATGGTTAGTAGCTAGCAGTTAAGGTGACTGTCGTGGTCAGGGTTGCAAGGTGGCACAGTTAGTAAAGAGAGATTGGTCAACTCGGGAAGACCTTGCGAGGTGGCAGAAAGGAAAGAGGTCATTGGTCCATGTAGCTTGTTTTGGATGCAGAGTTTAGTTAACTTGCTGACCCTGCTGATTCAGGTGCTCAAGAATAAAGAAAGTTAGGATTTTTTATGCGATTTAATCTTTGAAATCAATCCCAACCAACCCAAAATGAATGTGAGACAAGGAAGAGCACTCCATCGCCCCCCCAGTTGATCTATCTACTTGGTTAGAGCATAGTTATGGCATCACCTCTGTCTTCTTGAGGCCCTATTTTAGTTGATAGTAAAATTTTGTGGTACCTAAAGCTATACTTAGATCAGATTTCTTTAGATCCCCATGATTGTCCTTGGTAGAGCCTTGAGGGTGGTGGTTGTAGGATAGTTTTGGAGGGAAAATCTCAGTTATGCCTGAACTATAAAAGCAAATTTTGTGAATTTTGTGAGGGTCGACCTTCCTCTATTTTCTCTGTTACTGATCTACATATTCTCAATGTAAATTCCCCTGTGCCTCTGAACAATACAATTCTCTATCTTATCTCCTTCATCCATTGGTATAAAAGTGCAAGAAATCTTTGCCTCTTACTGGTGTTCTGTAGAAATCTATGATCTGCATGACTATATCTCCTTGGCCTATGAATGATAATATAAGTAAATCTCTCTTTCCTTGTGTCATCCCTCTTGGTCCTCTAATTTTCATGTGATTATTAGATTAAAGCAAGTCTGAATGTATATATCCTTAGTTTCATTCTGGTTCAATAGTGCATATATGGGCAGAGTTTGGTCTGAACACTCTATTTTGGTGCATCACCTCTTTAGATTAGATTAGGTAGATTTGCTTTCATGCTCTCCTCCTCCCTTTTCCTCTCCAAGAGTAGTTAGGTGCATCCTGATAGTAAGAGGAAGCCGGCCTTCTCCGAAGACTCAACCTCATAGTTCAAGTCCCATAGCTTGGAGGTTGTTTCCATGTTTCACTAGGTTGTCCTCATGCATAGGCTTTGGACAAGGGTGCAAACCTAAGTGACAACAACTTCCATTGGAGATAAATTAGATTTGCCACTAATTGTATGATTGATCTTGTCTGACTAAAGATTCCAAGTATCACTTTTTGTAGATATATATATATATATATATATAGGCTGACCTAGTGACACCCTTTCTTTTGCCATGATTTTTTATTCTTCTTTACAATCTTTGCTTTTGGTATATCTAAATCATGACTTATATTGCAATCCTCTAAATCATGATCTTCTTGGATCATCCTGAGTTGCCTTCTTCTGATTAAAGGTAACGACCTATTAAGATCTAAGGTTTTTGATGACATGTTGAAGGAATACCTTCTCTCATCATTAGGTTTGATGATATCTGATATTCCTCCCTCATACTTATGAATTTTTAAGTCATATGTAGATCTATTTGTGATGTGTTTTAAAGATTTAAGATTTATTTTATTTATTTGGCATTTGATTAAGAGTTTAACATCATTGCTTCTTTCATATGCCAAGTCCAAACTAATCAGTTTTCCTAATGATCTGCCAATCCTTTTTAAAATACTTATGTGATTTAATTTTGGAGGTAGTGATTTAACTACAAACTAGGTTGGAATTTGAAAAATGTAAATTTTCTTCATTGCAATTAGGGATCCAATCAAAGAAATATACAACATGACCTCTAAACATATGATTAGAAACTGTAAGAAATTTCGTTTTGACCATCTCATCACAACAATGAATAAAGATAATCCTATCAGAATAATGAGAAATACATACCTGGGAGCCACAGAAATCCTCAAACCAGTCAATCAATTTGTGCATATCTACTATGGGTCCACTCTAGGAGGTGAAAAGACCTACCTCTTGGCATTCTTCCCATTGCTCTTCACTATCTTGATTGCTAATGATGAGAACAATGTCTTCAGTTTCTAGCATAGAATGATGGAAGATTTTAGAAGGAAAAGGATCCAAATGTAGATGCACAATCTCTTTGTAGTGAGGAGGGATGTAGGTGGATGGAGGATTTAATGTAGGGCAAAGCAGTGCATGTGATGGGACATTTGCGTATGAATGGATAGCGAAACCCTCTTGCCCTAGGTAAAGGGAATTCAAGTTTTGATTGGCATATTTGGTGGAGTTAAACACAAAAATCTATTTATCCAGGATAGATACTAAGTATACTTTGATTGAGGCAATATCCCTTCCTTCAGCATACGAATCCCAACCAGAGCCTTGTGTCATGCTTTCCACCCTATCAATTTGAAGATCTGCCAACAGAGCAAAGTAATTGTAAGTATTAACCTTTTCTTTGCCCACGTAACTTGAAGCCTTCAGCTTATTTTGAGCCGGAGGGCTTTGCAACCCCTTGGAAAATAGTCTGTTTGATTGTGCCTATCCAAATGCATGTCGCTTCACATGTTTACTTGTGAAGGGTTTGAAGACATTCACATGTTTTGCAGAATTCACTCTTTTCGCAATCTTATGTCTACTAGCCATTTTTCTTTATAAGTAATATTATTTTTAATTGAATGACAAAAAAATTATAATTTATAAAAAATACATTATTAAAATATAAAATATAAACCAATGCACCTACATTAAATAAATAAAAATATTAATGTTAATGAATCACATTGAAAATGAAATATTTAGCTCTTAGCCCTGAGCCTACCATCAAGTACTAATAATAAATTATAATGACAATAGTTTAATTTAAATAAAATGATAAAAATTTAAAAATATAATTACAAATGTTATATTTTTATTCATATTTATTATTTAGTTTCAAAATTAATGTTTAATAACGTTTAATTATCTATAAATTATTAACATATATTGATCATTGTGATAATTGTTTATAAACATAATTATTAATAATATTAACTGAGTCTTCCAATGAGCGAACACGTGTCATGATTCTAGATGAATCTAGGCATATGGGAAAATATTCTCCAAATTGGCCCAAAATTCATCTCGGGCCGTCGATCTTTCTTTTATGCAACGACCAAGATTTCAAGTAGAATCTTTGAGTACAGATGTCCCATTTTTGGGTAGAAAGGGACTTTATCTTCAATCTAATAAAATTTGGTCCAAAATAGAGCTGTAGTCATTGAAAAGAATTGACATAGCATATTAATTAATATAGAGAAAAATGTTGAAATAAATATTGTTAAAGAAATTGTTATTAATTATTATTTTACTTTTAAGCTTGAGCATGTCAAAATCATGATGTTAATTTAATTATTTATATAAAATATTATATATAATATAATTTATAATTATTATTATAATAGTTTTAATATAATATAAATAAAGGATTTCTTTTCTATTATAGAAATGACTTTCTTTTCTATCATAAACTTTTTATTGTAAAGATGATATGAAAAAATCAATGAAGATGTATTAAATTTTATAAAATAAAATTGGTGCTAGATATGAAATAATAATGACAATAGTTTAATGTAAATAAAATAATTAAAATTTAAAAATATAATTACAAATGCTATATTTTTATTCATATTTAGTATTTAGTTTCAAAATTAAAATGTAATATAGTTTAATTATCTATAAATTATTAAACATATATTGAAAATTGTGATAATTGTTTATAAACTATTCTTCATCATTTAAAAGATTTCATAATGAAAAAAAGTTAGGAATAGGTAACAAGATAGGTATGAAATAAAAATTTGACACATAAATTATCAAAATTATATTTAACTTTGTTAAGGGTATAATCTTTAGTTTTCCTTGAAATCTGCTCTTAATATCTTATCACTCCATTTGTTTTAACCAATTAGATAATAGATTAAAGAAAAACAGTTTTAGAAATTACAAAACTTCTAATTGGATAATTTTTGATTAAATAATTTTTTACTATAAATTGTTAATCAAATATATTATATGAAACCATAAAGGGAATCGAGATTATTGAAACCCTTTTTTTTGATTCTAAGTTCTCAGTTTTAACTTTATAACTATTAACAGTTAATTATTTTTAACAAAAGTCACAGACTAACATTTCAACAGTGCATTGAGAATTGAGATGCCAAAAACAAAGTCGTAGACTAACAAGAAAAATGATTTGAGAAGCCAAAAACTATTATTTTTATTGATAATATTTTAGACTGTACAATGTACATAATACTGTATCATAACATAGATATTCAAAATAGCTGATTAAATCAGCCTGGTTTTACTATTTCATAATTTACAAAAAAAAGGGCAAGGTCCAATCCAAAGAAAAATACAGATACCTTAAAAAATTTAAAACATTTTTTTTCCTAAAGGGTAATGGTTAAGGAAATAATATTCAAGAAACAAGGAACAGGAACCAGGGAGGCTGGAAGCATCAGCAGGCTGAGGTGTCTAGGGCTTGAAGCCTTCAATCGAAAAGGTCTTCAAGTCCCTCCACAAGGAATCTGTTGGAGAAGATGATGTCATTGAACTCATCCAGCCATGTGAATTTGGTCTCGCTAATGTTGTCGAATAACAACCGCTTTTGAGAAAATCCCTTCCAAGCTACGCCCACTTCTATTGGCAAGTCAATTACCATTCATTCATGCCGAGCAGGAAAATGATAATTAAGTACAATGTCTTGTCTGCTACGTTTGCAAAAAAGATACCAATGCCTAGCTCTAGTACCTACTTGACCAATACAAGAATTTTGACATCATCTTCTAAAAATTTTCCCTTAAAAATCTTACACAGAAGCATCCGAATGTCTATTTGACTACCTCCAAGGTTGAGAAGAGACATGAGGAAGTAGGATGTAATATCCATGGACACATGATACCTCTTATCATTTCTTAAGAATTCATGGCCGAGGACCATGAATATAGCATGGTGGATAAAAGGACTTTAGACATTTGGCTTGCAAACCATGGCAAGGACATCATCAAGAATCCTACCCAAAAAGGGCTTTTGTAGAGCCATTATAGTGCATTTCAGGCAAATTGGCATATCCATGACTAAGATTCAAGAAACTCTACAAAGTGCAACTGCAAATTGAATTTAGACTGAAGAATATGATAAATTATAATGAAAGAGGATTTGAAGAGGCTATTTAATGGCAGTTGCATTAAATTCTTTGGCATTCACGATCTTTCATATCTTATTTTTTTGTATTCCTATTAATTTTTAAGTGAGAAAAATGCCAAAATGTATTGGCATTAATGTTAGACAGTTGATAGTGCCTGACATTGAGTAATGATTTCTATGCAAACCTTTCCACATGTCTCCATTCTAGAGAATTTCATATAACTCCAGGTCTTTTCAAGCAAGTGGCCCTAAAATGCATCTTTTTTCTTTGATCTCTAATTAATCAATGATCAATAAAACTATCATATTTACTATTAGCAATACGAAAGTGACAGTAGCCGACTTGGTAATAGTGACACTAATGTAATGACATTATGACATTATTAATAATAAACCTAAGATAGTACACAAGTTGAAACTTCAAGTGACTACTCAGCAGTTAGTATAGTCACTAGCCAATACATGTGCAAAATTTTCTTTCAAATTAAACAATTTTTCAGTTTACAACTAAAGATTAGCCAAGACCATATTATTCATTTTCCTACAATACAAGTAATTCACCTCTGACATTATTAATTCATTTTTGGCAAGGGGAAAAATAACCATAATTTATTTATCTATCAGCAAGAAAAAAAATTAATTTGCCACATTTAAAATGATTTTTTCTAGGGCATGAAAAAAATTGCCAACATATAATATTTTATTTCCCTACATGGAACAAAAAAATTGCCATCAACATTAAAATTTTCTTGCCCACAAACTGTTGGATTCACCAACATTTTAGACATTTTTTTCGGGAGGGGTTTCTTAAAGTTATCCCTACTTCTCAAATCCTCTTCATCAATCATCTAAATATGACACTCAAATCAGATAACAAATTGTCTTACCAATAAGGTTTGACATCAATGGCAACATAACAATTGTTCGAATTGTAGTTTCCAACATATTGTCTATGAAAGTTGATGTGTCATTTGAGGGTATCAGGTGCTCTGTATTGAATCATTCATTATTGGTACATGTTATGGATCAATGGTTTATTCTTCTTGTGATGATTAATTATACTTGTATTTAATTACTCCTATGCATTGTCAATGTTAAATCAAATAAATTATGTTCACAAGTTTTCAATAAATTTATTTGATCTTTGTGATGGTTGACTCCTTTCAAACCTTTTGGAGGATGGTTTGTCTTTTATTGGGCTTTATATTTTTCCCCTTTACATTGTTTTTTTGTCTACTTATATTATTTTTACAGTTACTTTAAATTATCATCATACATATTCCAAAAAAGAAGAAGAAGAAAAATGTATTAAAGAATAGTAAGTAGTATTTTGAGATTTATTTATTTTGATTAGTAATAAAGAGATTATCATTAATTCAAATAATTTTTTGTACATTCAAAAAGCCAATGTGTGGCGATGACCCAAAATAATCCAAACCATAAGCCACACATTGGCATAATGATAACCAGAAAGCCACCTAGTACCCAAGAAGAGAGAAAGCCAAAAAGAGAAAAAATGCAACAACATAGCCCATGTTATGTAAAATTGGACACATGGATGGCTTAGGGCCTTTCCCTTTTCCAAAACACCTCGTAGCCTCCTCCTTTAAAAATTTTAGAAACAAGGGTTCAACTTGAGTTGTCATGCCTCAGCCACGACACCCACCAAATTCTTTAATAACCACCACAACATCAGACCTAGAAGCCATATCAGCAGAACTCTGCACACTACCCTCCTTATTCCGACCTTGCAACTAATGATAGGGAAGAGGGTGAACATCCTTGTCTTGTGGAGATGCAGATCACACTAGAGCCACCTTCCTCCTCATCATTATTGTAACCTTAACAAATATGTGTTCTTCTCATTTGTTTAGAAAGGAAAGAAGGTCCTTCCACTCTCATTGTGTCGTCACCATGCAGGTCCCCTATTGGTAGGTAGATGTCTAGGTAACTAGTAGATGTAACTCCCCATCATCTTCTTCAACCAACCTCTAGGTGCCATGGAACATATGAAGACCAACACCCACTTTTGTGTGAGCCACAATTGCATACAAATCACCAAACCATATGGGTTCGAGGAAAGCCCAAGTAGCACACAAAACCTCCACCTATGATGAGCCCACCATGAGAGCTAGACCTAGAAAGAGAGATGAGATATCCAAATTTGACCTTGGCTAAAGCTTAGTATTAAGAAATTCTTCCCCAAACATTTGCACAATAGCCTCCCAAAACTCGATGTCATCAATTTTGAAAATGTGGTGCATACAAATAATTGATATTGACCCATTGAAGGTAGGAGTTGTAGAGCCATGGAAGCTAGCATGCAAAGAGCATTAAACAAAAGTTATAACATTCACAAACCAAAAACTAAACTCACATATAGATTAGATGATAGAAGGTGCAAAAGAGAGTGCAAACCAAGGGAAGAGCACCCAACAAGCCTCCTTGATTGTGTATATGTGTCTAATGATGGGGATGTATGTTCAAACTTTCTTCAAACCTTTAACGGATGAGAACCTTCAAATGGATGAAACATGGTGTATAGGGTGAGTGAGGATTCCTACATGGTAAAGGTGTGATTCAATGATTTGTTCTTCAAAGGGGCATTATGAGTTTGCATTAAAGTTGGTTTCAAATTTTGAAGGGGGAGGGTTTCATTTATAGGCCAAAGATGTGAGGATGGAGGGCCAAGATGCAAGGATAGAAAAAGAATGAGGGAGGGCTAGGATGCAAGGAAAGGGGAGCACATGGATTTTCCTTCTTTAAATCTGTAGCCTTGTGACAAGTGTCACATGGGGATTGGATGTAAGGGGATGGTCAAAGTGGAGGGTCAAAGGGAGAAGAGGTGTGGAAGAGGAATGTAAGAGGCTTTACAGAGCCATTAAAGTATGTAAGAGCCTTAAAGTCCTTTGGATAGGAATGTAAGAAGGATAAGATAGAACTTGGACTTTGCTTTGGCTTAGGACTTCCTAATCCTTAGTTAAAGTTGTGCACATGCTTAGGGAGGGGATTAGGCTTAGCTTAGGAGGGAATTAAGATGTACATGACATGTTAGAGAGATGCAAGTGGGCTACCACCTATGAGGTGGGTTAATTAGTTAGCTAAGTAGGATTATCATGGGTGAATGGGTTCAATTTAGCTAATGATAGGGGTTTAGGAATAGTTAGAGGTTGGGGATTTGATTTAAAATGATTTACTAAATCAAAGGGGATTTTAGGGATTAAGTTAAATATATATTATGAATTTATTTAATTTAATAGGAGAGTAGGGATTTAATTGATAATTAGACTTTTGATTGTCATTTGATTTTATCAATTGGGCTATAGTTGATTGAATTAATTAATTAACTAGGGGATGATGATAGATTAATTAAATATTAAATACTTAATCAATGATGTCTTAGGAGATGACTAAATATGATTACTTAAATGATGTAATTAGATTTAGGTGTCTACATTTTGCCCCTTTTTTAGATAGTGTTGGAACAAATACTATTTCAAAGAAGTTGGGAGATAGAGGACATGAAGAATATTTTTAAAGCAATAGAGTTTCCCTAGTCCCAAATAGAAAGAGGAGAGACTGGATTGTGTGAAAAGAAAATGACTTAGAGCTTCTTAAAAAGTACTAGAATCTAGGGTAAGTAGAAGGATTCAGATTGGCTAAGAGAGGATTAACATGGACTCAGATGTTCTCTGTGGGAGAATGAGACAAAGAGAACCATAGGTACAAGAATAACCATGGGTTAAGAACTCAAGTTTGAGATGGGGAGGGATTGGTCATAAATATTGTGGAAGTGATGGATCTACTGGATCATGATTGTAGGATTGATTGGATGGGATGCTTGAATAGGATGTGAAAAATGGGTTTTATTTTGTGGAAGGGAAGGGTGAAGGAATCCATTAAAGCTGGAGCATGGGGGTGTTCCTAATGAGAGCACCACCATGTAGTTGATAATTTATTTTGATATAGGAATATTGGAGATATGCCAAGGTTATGAAGAACATCAAGGCCTTTTCACCAATATTACATATGACTGACTTCAAACAAACATGCAAGGATTTCTCCAGCATCACACATGAATCTTGGAGGAGTAAGAGTGTAAACGATACTAGGTAATCCACAAGAAAATAATATTTCCCAAGTGCATCATGTAACCACAAGTGATCACATGTTTGGAACATGCAAGGGTCATAGCTAACTGACTCACAAGTAGAAAAGAAGACAAAAAATACTTTATCAAGACCTTGCTCTTGAATTGCTCCATTTGCAGCACACCATCATATAAAAGATCATGGCGACCTTGAGCAGGGAACAACCAAATTTCTTGGAAAAGATAATCAAGAACCAAAATTGAAATCCAATATCAAAATCAAGAGTGGATCCATAGAAAATAACCTTTTGCTAAAGAGATTGGTAGGACGAGAGACACATAGACCAAGATCAAACAAGAGAAAAGATGTATCCTTCAAGGATCTATTGATGGTATCCAGAGTGGTGATGGGATTTTAGGAAAACTAAAAATTTTAGGAAAATGTGTGGATAACAAAGGATCTCACATGAAAACTGTTTGAAATGCATAGCTAGGAGAACTACAGATTCTGATTAGATACGAACTGACATGGAGAGGTGAGACATATAAAATGGTACTAAGCTAAGGACTAACACTCAAGGAATATACATATGATGAACCAAAATAATTACAAGGGAGTATCATACAAAAGCTTTGTATGCGAGATTAGCAAAACTAATTTGATACAGGACAATGTGAAAATGCTCAAGATGAGGAGTTAGTGAATGAAAATCTCGAGATGAGGAGATAGAAGATGAAAAAGCTCAAGATGAGGATATAGTAGATGAAAACATGGATTGATGGTGGGTAGGGTGATATGGATAGTGGAATGATATACCTTAAGACAAGGAGTAGGAAGGATGCATCCCAATGGTGATGATTGGATTGTGACCAAGGCTTGCAACAAGGATGGGCATAAGATTTAGAATGTCATTGGATGAGGTGAAAGATGTGCAATGGGATGGTAGATTTCTAGGAGAAGTAGGATATGAATGGATGATATTGGGGCACACAAGGATAGCCTAGGGCTAGATACCAATGATAAGGGATGTATCAAGTGATAGAAAGGTGGAGGTGATGTTGGGAGGTGTAAGGATAGAAGAAAAGGATATGGCTGATAGAAGATTTGGGTAGAGGAATGCAAAAAGATGGGGATTGGGAGATGAATGGGTTCGAGGATGACTTAGATAGAAATGGGACTGGAATTCGGGGATGGAAAGATGGACATGATACAATCTCCTATTAGGAATAAGGTGTCCCAACCTTGGATAATTCCTATTCTTATTATTTGTTTTGTAAAAGTATTTTTTGCAAATAATATAATTAAGTTTGAGTGTACATGTCTAGTTGGCATGTTGATGTGTCACTCCACTTGTATGTGTCAACATCTTGAATTGTGTGTAAGGAGATCATGGCTGAAATAGTTATGATGGATTCCTATGATGTGTAAGAGCTATCTCTGGAAGATATGATGATGGGTGAAGACATGAAGACATGTGAGAATGGATCACTGAGTATTCTACACTTAAGTCTCCATCTAGTGTGTAGGGTTCAGGGCATCGCCCCAATTTTTTTTTTGGGTTTTGAATTTTTTGGAGAATGGTAAAACCCTAATATATTTGTTCTTTGGAGGTTGCCTTAAAAGGGAAAGCAAATGTATAAGCATTTTTAGGGTTGCAATTTGGAGAGAGAAAAAGAGTAGCATTGGTATGGTATGTTGCTACTGATTTGGTCTTCTATTTCCTAAAAGAACTTGCACTGCAAGTGTGGTGTAACCTTTTGTTGAAGATAATACATTGTGCAAGTTTTGGAGGGGTGGGGTTGTTTTTTTGAAAGGTTTTTCCCCATTGGCATATCTTTGTGTTTATGTGTTTTCTTTCTCTATCTATTTTCTATATTCATGGTTGACTGCAATATTATTGTTTACATAATATTAAATCTGAAATTGTAAGGATTTAATATGAATTTGTACAATACTTTCCTTAAGGGATTAGTGTGGGAAGTTATTTCTATACCTGAGTTTCCTTACATCTCCAAGGAATATAGTGTCCCCAGTTATCATATGTTATTCAAGATGAGGTTTTATGAGGGGTGTGATAGGATGGAAGATTGGTCAAATAGAGGATGGTGAGGTAGATGGAAGCTACGATGGAAAAGGTGAATGAGTGAGGGAGACAGGGGATAATTATGGTTGGCAGATTGAAAAAGAGGAGGTGGAGGGATTATACAAATGAAAGAATGGGAAGATAAAGGATAGGTGGGTACAAGCTATTATAGGGAAATGGATATCAAAAGGATGACCAAAAGCATGTATCTGGTGGTGGCCTTTATTTTTTTTATCAAGATCCAAAGGAGGATAGTAGGTGAAATGGATAAGATGTGGTTGATATGGTGGGATGAGATGGATATCATGAGTGTTGGAACTTGCCCGCTAATGTGTAGAGAATTTGGATGGAGGGATTACACATGACACTTGTTTGCCAAGTTTTCATCATGGTACTTGTCCAAGGTACTTGAATTGCCAAGTTTTCATAATTGGATGCTTATTTTTCATTACTTGATCTTTTGCTTTTTTTGCTTTGTTTTTACTTTTTCGATAGATTTTTTCTCATAGATGTTGGTAGGATGGGTGTGAGTTGGTAGATAATGGATGGGAAGGCATAAGACTTGAGGGTAAATGAATGAGGAAATATGGAATGATCATCGTTGGCACACACCTTGAAAGATGATGAAATAGTGGGAAAGATGATGTTGAAAAAGATTAAGGAGAAAATGGAGTAGGGGAAATATAAGGACAAAAAGTAAAGTTGGAAGATGGAGGATTGGAAATGTAGGAGAAGAAGCATAAGGACTAAAAGTGGATTGGGGGGGATGAAGGATGTATAAATGGAGATTTTGATAAAGTATGAATGGATTAGCCTTTTTGAGTAGCGAGAATGGATGCCAATTGAGATTTTTCTTTGAGACACATTTCTTTTATGAGAATTTTGGGTATCCACATGATTTTTGACTTTTTAAATTTGGGCCTTTGTGGCCTTTTGAATTTTCTTTTTTCTGGATCAAATGTTTCTCTTCTTGAACATGTTTTTTAGATGGGACATGTTGATACTTGGACTTTTGTGGATTTTTGGATTTATGCTTATTAATTTTGGCATCCAATTGGCTTTTATTAGCCATGGTATGGGAACAAGAGCATGTAGGATATGGAGGGATTATGGATGAAATGATAAAGGTTTAAGGTTGGAAGGAATTCAAGGATGAGTTCCTTTGATGATCTAGCTTGTGGATTTGAGGGGATGGGGTGATGGATTGGAATATATGAAATGGAGGCATATAATTTCCCAAAATGGATGGAGGGGATGAAGGATAAGGATCTGAAATAGATGGAAGTGAGAAAGGAGTAGGTCCCAAAATAGATGGAGGAGATATAGGATTTGGATTAGGTATATAAGGACCCAAAATGGATGGAAAGGGTGAAGGAGTTAGATAAGGGATATAGAGACCCAAAATGGAGAGTTGGAAAGAAGTAGTAGGATAAGGGCCCAAAATAGATGTGGAACAAGATAAATGGAAACTTTGGGGTGAAGATAGAAAGATTTAGGACCATAAAGGGATAAAAGAGATACCAACATCTAGAGATACATTGTTATTTCTTTTTTCAATATGATGTTCATTATTCAGAGCACAAGATGTGAGTCCATTAATAGGTGAATGAGTTGAAGTTTTGGATATGATAGTTATTTCTTCTTCTGTAGATATAATACCATAGATTACAGGGGATGGATGATCATGAAGCAGAGGAGATGAAAGGATAGGACCTTGATTTGGATAGAGGGAGGATAATAGCTCTTGAGATGGAATATAATAGGTATAATGGTAGGATTCCAATACAAAGGGGATGGTGACTGCTCTTTGGATGGATTGAATGGTAAAAGTGGATCATGTAGGAGAATAAGTGAGATGGTGGGATCTTGAGATGGCATAGGTATAATGGTAGGATCATGATTTAGGCTAGTGGATATTTCAACATGCTTTTCGACGAGATCTTGACTGGGTTGGATTGAAGTGGATGGTGCCATAGTGGTTTCTTTAAGTGAGGTAGATGGATGGGTGGAAGATTCTTCAATGGGGATGAGTTGATGGGGAAATAACTTATTAGGTTTATTACATGGGATTTGGGTAATGTTAGGAGGACGAGATGTGGATGGGATTTGGAAGTATTTGATGGATAGGAGATAGGAGATGGAAGAGGATCGATAAGTGGGGTGGATGAAATAGGGATGACAGTGATGGGATGATGGAGGAGGAATGATGGGTGTGGTAGCTAGATTTTCTTTTGGTTTCCTTGTAAAACTCCTTGGAGATGTGCATGTTGGATGGGAAGATTAAGGGGATTAAGGTGATGCATTGTATAACTAGGATTGGTTGGAGGATTTGGAGAATAGTTTCGAGGATATGGAGATGGTGGGTTTGGATTAGGGATGTATCTAGTAGAATTATTTTGGAAGGTAAAAGATTGGGATATGAAGGTGGAGGAAGATGGAGAAATGACTCATGTATGAGGGGAATATGTGGGTGTGATATAGGAAGGAGGTGTGAATGAGTGCAATAATGGATTTCCCTTGTCAAAGGTATGATAAGGAGTACTAATAGGTATGCATGGAGGCATGATGGAGTAGTTTGGAGGAATGTTTGGATTTTGGAGGATGTTTGGAGGAATGTTTCTAAGGATTTCAACATACCCATCATGGTCAGAAAGACCTTCATCATCATTGGAATAGGATGGAGTGGGAGAATAGGAGGGACAAGAAAACTATTCATAATAGGATTCTGGCACCATGTTTTGATGATGATTTGGGTATGGATGAAGGATGAATATGGATGAACAATAAAACTCATATTAGGATTTACAATAAGCTTAGAATGTGATTTAAATTAGGCTCATAATAAGAGGAAGGACTAACTCCAAGGAAGATGGAAATGGGGTGGGAAATGATGAAGAAAATTGGGCTAGTTATGATATGGAGAGAAAATGAGGACTTTGATGGAAGACTTTAGAAATGATGATACTAGAGGAAAACAACATAGGATGGATGTGATCAGGATGACAATGTTTTTGGAAGCTTAGATGAATCTCTAATGAGGTAGTGACTATGCTAAGTATGCCCTAGTTTGACTTTAAGATAATGTTTTTGGATCAAGTGAACAAGAAATCCCTCAAAGGACAAAGCACCTTTTAGGGAGATAAATAATAGATCTCTTTTTGGGAAAAAGGACATTTGATAACCAGCTTTAACAGATGTGTATGTTCAAAAAATATTTTCCACAAGGTCATTTCATAAATAAGATAGTTCAAGCACACTTCATCCCTATGGTCAATTTGGATTTAATACAAGGCTAAAAGGGTAGCAACTAATTTGGTTTGTAATTAGATCTGTGGAGTCAGCCAAATAGTTGTTATGTAAGTGATTCACTTAAGAATCTATTCCAACCATGCTAAAATCATGGGAAAGTTTTCCTACATCAGGCTACCACCAAAAACACATCACCCAAACTTGCCTGATGGAGAAAAAAGTTTACCTTTATTCTCATTTATATACTACCCAAAGAATTTTACTAGTTTGAGCTTCTATCCAAAGGGGACGCACTTCCTGGAGGATGATGAACTCACTAGAAGTACTCCTAGGTTGATCTTGCTAACAAGTTTCAATGTGGGCATTAGATATTTAAATGGTTCTATTTTACAAGAAAAAAAAGAACTCAAAGATGTGTTAAAAGACACAATCTTAATACATGTAAGACACTTGGTTCATTCTAATTCTAACATTTTCAGTTTTTTTTTTCTATCCATTTTTGAAAACACTTGTGATTAGCATGAAAGGTTTATTCCAATTTGACAGTGATGGTCAACAAAATAAAATGAGTCAACATAATAAATCATTCACATGAAAGCTTTGAAAAGGATGGGAATAAGAGCGATTTTTCCTTTAGAGCATTCAAGATTTTGTGATGTTTGATTTTAAGCCCTAAATTTAAGTGTTTGGAATATTAATTTTAGGCCCAAAATGAAATGTGTGATTGCTTTGAACTTTTAAGAATTCAAGAATGGTTTGACTTCTATGCATTCAGTCCAACAAAGAGTTTGTTGATTTCTTTGAAGCATTCAATTCTAGTTGAGTTTTAGCCTTTTGCATTCAAGATTTGATTGATAATTTTGTTAGACCCAAATTGAAGTGTGATTTCATCAAAACCAATCATTAAACATATAAGTGATTTCTTTTGACACAACCTAAAAAAGAGACTCAACCAAAACCTGCAAGCATAATAATGGTAAAATATCAATTTCCTAAGCTACTTCACCTGCACAAAGATGAAATGCATAGTTAGATCTATAGGATTTTGCAATTTTGTAAATGTGTTATAGAAAACATCATATGTGCTATAAAAACAAACAAAAGCGCTACAGAAATAGTTAAATGCATTGCAAGATTGATCAAATGCACTACAAAAATAGTTAAATGTGTTGTAGGATTGATCAAATGTGCCACAAAAATAATTAAATGTGTTGCAGGATTGATCAAATACGCTAAAAAGAATAGTCAAATGCATGACAAGAGTAGTCAAACACACTAAAAGAACAATCAAATATGCTAAAAGGGCAATCAAATCCTCTAAAACAATTTTTAGGTCTTATGATGCAACAATGAGTGCAAAAAGTATAGAATATGCAAATGCACTACAATATTTAACAGATGCACTACAAGAATGCATAGATGTGCTAACAAACTAGTCAAATGCACTGTTACAACTTTCAAATGTGTTATTTAAGGATTTAAATGTGTTGCTCTAATAATCAAATGTGATGTTTAAACTAACAACTATGTTATGGAAGTGTTCACCAAATGCTATAGAAAAGTGAAAATGCATTGAAAAAGTCATAGATGGACTCTTGGAAGTAGTACATGTGCTAAAACGGTAAAAAAGGAAATCTGCCTGGGCTATTTGAAGGGTTTTAAAGCAATTTTTGACACAAACATCTATCTTCCAAGCATGTTTCCAAGCCTACACAAATAACAAAAACACTCACACAACACTAAAAAAAAATCATTAATTAATCCTTTTAATTAAACTTAATTAATAGAAAATACATCAAGGACTCATAAAGCAACATATGAAAACCCATCATAGAAGAACACATACTAAATCAAACAAAAAGGGTTATAATCATGAAATAACATCATTTGATGCATTCAGAGGGTACTTAACTCAGATACTTGTCCTAATTATCAATTAGGACAATTGGCTAAAGGGTTTAGGATTTGGACTTAAGAGTTTATCTCCCCTCTCTTACCATTGAGATAATGCGATAGGGTACGCTCATCCTGGCAATTCAGGGAAGTCGATACCTGGTACCTGCAACCTGCATAAAATTCACGCATGTACATACACAATATTCTAGGATAAATAGACAATGGCAGGAAGTGGTGCATCGTGTAGATCCCGACTAGCAGGTGACTACGACTCCCTTCCTTAACCAAATCAGAAACACCATACATAAAGAAAACAAACACGCACACCATACACATGCAGTATGGGGTAAGTATCCATAAGAAAGCACGTGTGATAATAAACCATATAACTAATCATCATTGATAATTGAAAACATTGAATAATCATCATACATGCATGAAATATAGAGTACCAAGTCATCTCATCATATAATAAATTGAGTGTAAAACAACATCTAATAATCTGAAAGTAATGCTACTAAACATCAAGTATAAAACTGGCCTAAAAGAGTTTGGCAATGAAGACTGAAATGCGACTTAGGGGCAGGCACTACATCCACCCCCCCTAGACTTAGGCTTACTCTTGGAAGCCTACAAGAATAGAAAAGCTAAGGACTCACTGTGCGGGTCCCATTGGACCCTTTCCCCCTTTAGGAGGATAAGACTCCACTGAGTACACTCTCTGGGCTCTATCCATGCCACCAACTATAGGTTCTGAAGCTGCAGGTCCCTGGCCTCAGAACTGTGGTTTCCCTTGAGGGCAACGAGACGACTTGTGTCCGCGTTGTCCACATGAGAAACACTCTCCATTGAAGCTCCTCTGAGGTCTAGGTGCACTAGACTGGTGGAAACTACCCCCACTAGGATAAGACTGAACACTCTGAGATGGTTGGTCATACTGGATGTGCTTGTTGCGCTGAGCGTTATGATAGTTCCTAGTATTGGAACCACCGCCACCACTCTGAGCTGGAGGATAAATACCTTCCTGCCGCTGATTACCCCCAGAAGGAGGTTTCCTATTGACACTTGCTCCCTGACCACCCTTCAATCCTGATGCTGAAGGTGCTCCTACAAAACCCCCATGTCCTAAGTTCACACTCTGCTCTACAAGGACGGCTTGATGTACCCCATCCTTGAGGGTTTTAGGTTCAAACACCTTAACACCCCCAATTAAACAGTTGTTCAAACCTCTAATGAAATGTTGTGCCAACTGCGCTGGGTTGTCATTGAATCCTAAAAAGGGCATGAACTCAAAGAACTTGCGCTCATACTCTATAACAGTCATAGTGTACTGTCTCAGGTTATGGAACTCATCTGCTTTATGCTGCTTCCATTCCTCTGGTAGGAATCGCTCACGGAAGCTCTCTAAGAAAATCTCCCAAGTGACACTACCCATGTTAATGCCCAACTTATTTTCCTCAATAGTCCACCAGGTGGCCCCAAAGAACTCTAGGTTGGTGATAGCAAACCTCGCTTTGACATTACTGTCAAAGTCCTGCATAGCGAAAATTCTGTCAAGGGCAATAAGCCACTGCTCAGCTACATATCCAGAACCCTGCCCATTAAAGGGCTTGACCTTGGACCTCTGAAAGTCCTTCATCTGTGAAGATACAATGGATCTATGTCAATCCCTCAGAGGGCTCCTAGACCTAGGTCTATGCTCATGTCTTGCCCGATATGCTCTATCCTGCTCAAGAACAGGAGGTAGGCGATCAATGATGGTTCGCATCATTTGCCTCATGTCAACCTCCTCCGAGTCAGCATGCTCCTCTCTATGGTTCTCTTCCTAATGCTTACTGACATGCTCTTCCCTATTCTCTTCCTGAATGGGGCTCTCGTGGATAGACTCATGAACACTAATACCTCTGCCTTGTCCACGACCTCTGCCACGGCCAAGGCTACGGCCTCTAACGGAAGATCTCATCCCAGATACCATCCTACAATAATATCCAAGACACAAGATGCTAAAATAACCATGAAACATACTACTGAAACACATAAATAAAAGACACATGTTTTGCAAGCAAGATATTTTCAATTTTCAGTTTACCTATAATTTCAGTTTAAGTATAATTTCAGTTTTGAAGCCTAAGTGTTGAAGTATGAAAAATAGGTAACTAATAGTTTACATAATGTTTCAGTTCAACTAGTTTCAAGTTTCAGTTTGAAAGAGATACACATGATAGTTTAAAGTTTTCATTTTTGTTCAACTAGTTAACACTAGTGGCATTCCAATATACCCAGAGCTCCCAATGTAGAAACTCGGGCTCTGATACCAGATGTAACGCCCCGCCAAGGGACCCAAAAGAATTAACCTAAAGTTTCACTAAGTTTGCTAACCATTTTTTTTTTTAAAGTAAGAATGTATAGCATACACATCAAACACATAGTAGCGGAAGCAATAACATGTAATCATCGATAACCATACTTTGCAAGTTACATTTCTTAAGGATCCAAAGATGTTGAGTCACATTTAAATTTAACTAATTCTAAGTCTAACAACTATCACATACATATGAAATAATAATCAGAAAGTCCCATGTCCATAATATACATTTGATTTGAATGCCTCTTGGCAAATTAATTCGGAATGCTCAATCATCCACTGTACAAGTCACAGGGTATGAAAGGCTTAAAAGAATATACATATGTAAAGATAAAGATACGACATCCTCAAATTCATGATACAAAGTACCATAAAAATATATGAAACTATTCACCATACATGATACATCCATACATCCATAATTATAAAACATCTATCATAAAATCTAACCATCCATCATAATAATCCAAGAACATAGTGAAGGTAAATGCCAATCACGAAAACTCCAGCCACGGTGACCACGAAACGGATCTCAATGGTAAGAGTAAAAGCACTACCACCCGACTGCGTGGAACCTAAATGGTCCACTCCCACCGCGCTGAGGAGATAGTCTCAAGTCCCAAATAAGGTATCAAAACAAAAAACACAAGTACGCTCTAAGTCTGGAAATCCTAAAAGTATACTAACTCAAGGGTTCCAACATAGATAGACATCTAGACCCAGAGGCACCACAAAGACACGTAGGAAACCTAATATGCAAGCGGGAAAGTGTCATCGCAAAAGTCACGTAGAAGTTACCCGAGCAATCCCTTAGGAATCTCGGGTCCCTACCGATCCCTGTGGCCACTAGTATCCTCTCGTACTGACGAGGCATACTATGGAATGCAAGGTCGTAACCAAGCGTTCTCTCTACCCCATCCTAGTCTATACTAGCACTCAAGGCATGGGAGAGAACATACAATTATCTTATTAGGTTCATTTTCCCTTATTTAGTGTAAATGTTTTCACTTATTAAAACAACTTACAATGGGTTACTCCAGGCAACCTCTTAGGGCCCTGATCCCCATTGCAAGCCACTTCTCGACACTACACATAGATAACCTACCCTAGGCTCATGAAATCATAAATCAAAGAATCATAATAAAATCACCTCAGTCCTATACAAGCAACTGAAAAACATCATAAAAGATAAGCCACAAAATTACATCAGTTCTTCATGAGCAACAGATAAGCATCCAATAATAATCATATGCTCACGACAGTTCTCTATCAGCAACTGAAGGCATCAATGATAAATCACAAAAATCCAATGGTTCTCCAATGAGCAACCAGAAAGTATCCCAAAATAAATCACAATACTGATCAAAGACTCCAAAATGGTCAAGTCAACACATGACATCATCAAGAACATAACAAACACTTCAGTCCTCTCAACCGACCGAAAGCAATCCAAGGGTAACTGATCGAGACTCAAAAATGGTTATCAATTATAACTGATCGATGACTCAAAAATGGTTATCCAATATAATTGATCGATGACTCAAAAATGGTTAAGTCAGGTATCTTATATACATACACTTCAGCTTCACACCAGGAAACTAGAAAGCAATAACAAATAGTAATCACAAACATGTCATAGAGCATATCAACACATCACCAGGGTTGGTTTTAAAAGATCGAGATCAAAACAATATAACATCACATTCACATAATCCCCGAGCCTCTGGTAACAACCTAGGACTGGTCAACGCTAGGACACACCCCAAAAAATATAGACAATAAAATAAAATAGTACAGATACAAAATATAGGTTTCATATTTTAGCTTGATTGAATCACATAGTTAAGTTGGATATAAGGTTTCAATTTTCATTTTAGTACAAGTTTTCGAGTAGATATAAAAATTACAATTTTACCCTAGTAGTTACACCCATTTTAATATTCGAATAACATGTACAATTATCCTGAATTCTTATCAAGTCAATTACTTAAAGATAATAAGTTCGAGGGTAATTATTTATTTAATTTTATAATAATCATAGATTATTAAAAATTAAATACCCGCAGTCCCAATCATAATATTCATTGAATAATTATACATCTTTAATTGATTCTTATCATTAATTCTGACTTAACACCCTTAATAACCCAAATTACCTAAATTTAATAATTATTAATTATTAAAATTATAATTCTCAAAATAAAAATAAAAATAAAACTAATATTTATTAATTATTAATTAATTAAAAACTCTTAAAAATTATTTAATAATTAATATTTATTAATTATTAATTAATGAAGTATTATTAATAAATTATCATATATATAAATATGTATATATATTAAAATTAATAATTAACAAATTATATTAAAATAATAATAAAATTACAACTAAAATTAATAACTTTTAAAAGTTACTAACAAAATAAACAAAACTACCCCGTGCCCTTATTAAAGGGGGCGGTTGCAGCAGCGATTCTGCTGCTGCCGCAACAGAGTACGCTGCATCAGCAGTCATACCTACTGCGTTAGCAGCAGGGTCACTGTGCGGCAGCCGCACATAAGGAGAAGGAGGTGGGGGTGTCACGGCCCCGCCTCGAAATTCAATATATATTTTTAAAAAAAAAATGTTTTTTATTAAATTTATTAAATATAGGTTTATGAAACAAACCACTTTTTTTTTTTTTTTTTTAAATTTATTTATTTATAATTTTTTTTTTTTTTTTTTTTTAAAATTTAATCTAAAATGCAACCCTTTCCGATTACGTCCTAATTTTAATCTAACAAACGAGGATTCGTGATCACTTTTCTAAACACTACGTACGTTGAATATATTGACAAGCATTTTACAATATTAAAATATTTAAGCTTTTATCATAGAGAATTCGGATCTACAATCCACAGGCACAAAGAAGACAAGGAATAGAGAAATTGCATAAATAATCAATGATCAAAACACAAGACCCTACCTGATCCTGATGCTAATACAAAACCCTCGAAAAACTAGGGAGAATTTGCTCCCCTTCAATAACTTTCCTCTGAAGAACTTTCTTAGAATTCTCCTTCTGAAATTTGCTGTCAAAAGATGTCTTCCAAAATTCTTGTCTCCAAAAATTCTTTCCCAAATTCGTTGTTCTTCAAAAATGAACCCCAAAGTTGTGATAAGGAGTCTTCTCCTCAAATCGGGGCACTAATTGTGCGTTCACCCGAGATGACTCTTTGCTCAACTGAGTTAACTCAAAATTATCTTTTATTAATCTTTTCTTTATCTTTTTAATGCATATTAAATGAATCATTAAATAACTTTATTTAATTTTTCCATTTGACTTCTATTTTTAATCTATATTACTTTTAAACCCATGCGCACTTTATGAATTTAAAACAACATTATAATTTTCTCTTATTTTATCTTTTAATTTCTTTATTTTCAACACATGCTTGCATCATGCAATCTTACAACTTTTAATAATTAATATATTTTCACTTTTTAATTTATTTTAGAAACTTAATTGACAAAATATTTAATTAACTTAAATAACAATAATATTTAGCATTTATTTAAAAATGAACTCTAAATATATTATTATTAAATTAAATAAATATTATAATGTTCTAAATTATCCTTAAACTTTTATCTCCAAATTTAATTCTTTTTATTTAATTAATTTCTCAATTAATTAAATATAATCAAATATTAAATTATCATAATAATCTTCTATTAAATTAAATCATTAATTAATCGTTTTAATTAATTTCTTTTATATTTAAACTCATGCTTAGATCATGCGATCTAGAAACCTTTAATAATTTAATATCTTTTCCACTTTTAATTTATTTAAGAAACTTTAATTGATAAAATATTTATTAATTCAATTAATAATAATATTTAGCATTTATTTAAAAATGAACTCTAAATATATATTATTATTAAATTAAATAAATATTATCACATTCTAAAATTATACTTAAAACTTTTATTTCCAAATTTAATTCTTTTTATTTAATTAATTTCTTAATTAATTAAATATAATTAAATATTAAAATATCATAATAATTTTCTATTAAATTAAATCATTAATTAATCCTTTTAATTAAACTTAATTAATAGAAAATACATCAAGGACTCATAAAGCAACATATGAAAACCCATCATAGAAGAACACATACTAAATCAAACAAAAAGGGTTATAATCACGAAATAACATCATTTGATGCATTCGGAGGGTACTTAACTCAGATACTTGTCCTAATTATCAATTAGGACAATTGGCTAAAGGGTTTAGGATTTGGACTTAAGAGTTTATCTCCCCTCTCTTACCATTGAGATAATGCGATAGGGTACGCTCATCCTGGCAATTCAGGGAAGTCGATACCCGGTACCTGCAACCTGCATAAAATTCACGCATGTACAGACACAATATTCTAAGCTAAACAGACAATGGCAGGAAGTGGTGCATCGTGTAGATCCCGACTAGCAGGTGACTACGACTCCCTTCATTAACCACATCAGAAACACCATACATAAAGAAAACAAACACGCACACCATACACATGCAGTATGGGGTAAGTATCCATAAGAAAGTACGTGTGATAATAAACCATATAACTAATCATCATTGATAATTGAAAACATTGAATAATCATCATACATGCATGAAATATAGAGTACCAAGTCATCTCATCATATAATAAATTGAGTGTAAAACAACATCTAATAATCTGAAAGTAATGCTACTAAACATCAAGTATAAAACTGGCCTAAAAGAGTTTGGCAATGAAGACTGAAATGCGACTTAGGGGCAGGCACTACAAGAATATGGATTTGATTGATAATTAGGCTTTTGATTGTCATTTGATTTTATCAATTGGGCTATAGTTTATTAAATGATTTAATTAACTAGGGGATGATAATAGATTAATTCAATATTAAATAATTAATCAGTGATGCCTAAGGAGATGACTAAATAGGATTACTTAAATTATGTAATTAGATTTAGGTGTTTACAGGGGCTTGGCCCAAGGTTTGGAGGGAGAAATTGGACTCCATTTCTCAACTCAAACATTGCTCAAGATACAAAAGACTAAAATAGAAAGGGCACTTTGTCAACATATTGATACCTTTCTACCTCTTAAAGGTCATATTGTACTCCAAGGATAAGCCAACGTGTGGAAAATGTCCATCACATTGAACTATCATAATGCAGTAAATCTCAAAAATCTCACCTTTTCTTCCATGTGCCACCTTGATCAACTATATCCCCATTATTTCCTTTTTCAAAATCTAAACTATAATTTTTGTGCTGCCACACCCTTAAATTCATAGTTTGCACCCATCCTTTGGATGATGGGAGTAGTCATTTAGAGTATCTGAAAATAAGAAAAGCATAGGTACTTTAAGTTCCTAAGATCTTCAAATTTTTTAAATTTATCCTTAGGAGACCTATTAGCTCCATAATTTGAGAGTTTATCTGTTAGAGAATTTCCTTCTCAAAACACATGAGTTACCTTAAAAATATCAAATCTTACAATAAGGCTCTAATATGCTTGATATTCTTGTTTAGATACCAAGTGTCCATTTGACATTTTGCGATTCCATTTACAACAAGTTGGGAATCTCCTTTTAAGTGGAGATTTTGTACCCTCAATTTCTTGAGAAGAAGAACATATCCCCCCCCCCCCACTCCATGGGTGCCAAGCATTCAACCCTGTTATTAGTTCCTTTAGTAAGACTCTTAGCACCAACTATCCGAATGGTTTTTGACTCATCACTAACTACATACTTGACCCTTGACTACCCTAGGTTGCCACTATTGCTTTTTTTGCCCATTGTTCTTCAGAGGATTAGCCCTTTGGAGCACATTAATAGGCCTTAATATAGAAAGGGATCATTTTTTTTGTACCAATGAATCATATTGATTAAATAGGATTTTTTGGGCGCTAGCTTGAGATGTTTTATTTGAGACCAATTTTGATACTTCTGTCTAGTCCTAGGCTGAATTTGACAAAGGACTCTCATTTTTCTTGAAAGATCCTTCCATTATGCTCTTTCCATATTTCCCACATAGTTATGGATGATAAGATGTGCCAAATGGATGAGAATGATGATGTTGTTTTTTGAACATACTAAGATTCAGACCAACTCTTTAGATTCTCTAGGGAAGGATTTCTCCAATTTGATTTCCTCAAACCAAATCTCCATGCTTCTTAAGAGAACTCACATGATAAAAAGAGATAGTCTATTGTCTCCTTGGCCTTCTAGCATAACAAGCACCTAAAAGTTTCCACAAAGCTCATTCTCTTGAGTCTATCCCCCATCAATACTATGTCATTCCCTACTAACCAAGTAAAAGCTCTATCTTTTGTTAAGAAAGCCTTGTGCTAGCATATGTGCCTCTCCCACTCCACCAGTCTAAACTCATTTTTTAGTAACCTATAACCAATCTTGACAAAATACTAATTTCTCTTAGCCTTGCACCATTTGATCTCATCCTACTCTATGGACCCAATTATTGATCTTCTCTTTAGGATAATGTCAAGGTTTCTCCTATCTTGATGTGATAGATCTAGAGTAGATGGATCCTTCCATCTAAGGTCTTGACCCTATTAAAATGAGTTTTCATCTACAAAATCACTAAGTCTATTTCCCCACTATTGGGTCATTACTAGAAGAATGTTCTAATGAATCCCTTGCTAAGCCAAGACTAACATTCTATCCCAAGAATCATACCATAAATTGGTGTTCTTCTAATCCCCAACTTTCCATGTCAAGTAGTTCATTATTATACTATGACAACCAATGAGAAAATTCCATAGCATTGAACCATTGGGGTGGGGTTATTAATGGTTAAGATGTGCTCTTTATCTTCCTCATCTAGGTACTTGGCTTGTAGGGTTCTAACCTAATGTTACTCAAGTGATTGTTACATCTGCAAGACCAAATTTTCTCACATAGCTTCATTAATCAGTTTCCAATCATGAAGACCAATGTCACCTCCACCTTTTGGTTTGTACACTTTGTCTTATTTCATCAAAGGTGTTTTGTCTTGGTCCTATGATTTTTTCTATGTGAGTTCACTCATCTTGCGAGAATGCTCCTGACCACTTTCCTTGGAATCTCAAAACATGCCATGGAATAGAATGGTAATGCCAATATCACCATTTTCAACTTGAGGATCCCATCTACCAATCTTAGCTATTTACTTTTTCATCCTATCATCTTGGCCTCATAATTTTTGACAAGGCCTTTCTAGTGTGCTACCTTATCGATACTAGCAAAGATGGGGGTGTCAGAGAACTTGGTAGGGAGGTAGCCAATACAAACCCCAAGTAATCTAGAAAATTCTCTTTGTGATCCAACTTCTATATTGAAAATAAAATCTTTGACTTTTTCCAATTTGCACATTGACCTATATTGATATTGTAGGAGTCTAAAACTTGCTTTAGGACTATTTCCTCACTCATTAAAGCTACCCCAAATAAACATGTATCATCCATAAATTTCAAAATAGAAGTTGGCTCTATTTCCCTTGCACCTGCTTTCTAGATTTCATCTGACCAATAACTTTAGCAAGGAGGATAAAAAGGGAGAAATGGGGTCCCCCTAGAAAAGACCTCTAGAAGTTTCAAAGAAGCCCTGTGGGCTACCATTAACTAAAATTGACACATTGTAAGAAGAGATCATGCTACTAATCCACATGTTCCATTTCTGTACAAAACCAACTTTTCTAAAGAATTTAAGAATAAAGCCCATGTCTACCCTATTATAAGCTTTTTGAATGCCCAGTTTCAACATCATTCTTCTTTTTTTCCCATCCCTTCTTGACTGAATATCTTCATTAGACATAATGATCCCATTAACTATGTTGAAATTGTAGGTGAACTTGATCTATTTGATGGATATTGGTGTTGGAAATGTAGTGTAGGCTAGGTGACTAAGAGGGGGGAAGGTGGGGGGGGGGGGGGGGGTGCTGTTGAATCACAAACCAATAAAAATTATATGTGAATTCATTAATTAAAAAATTACCATGTAATATGATCTAATTGCATGCATGAAAGACTGAATGCAATAAAATAGTTATAACACTCTACATAATTATTTGGTAACCCAAAAACCTTTCAAATAGAAAGTAAAATTGGGGTCAGGATGATAACCACAAGTGTTATTAATACAATATAAAGTTAGCCTATTAAATCTTACAATTGATCACTTCTGATGATCTTCCCTGTTATGAGCAATAAGGACTTTTAGGTCCACATTGTGAAAGGATTTACAACATTCTTTGGAGTATGCACTCTACTAGGAGATTTGGAATGAGTTAGTTAGGTCCATCTTGTTAAAGGATTTGACTGATGCATCTATTAGGATGAATCAGTGGTTGATCTCTAATTTGTAACTCAGTTTATTGAATTATTTTCCTTTGTATAACAATGATCACTTGACTATGATAGATAAATCTATGCTTTTCCTTATACTGCTTGTAGCTTTCCTTAATTCACACTCATCTTCTTCTTATGCTTGTTCACATTGATTACATTGGATATGAAAAGATATAAGCTTATTTGCATCGATTACATTGGATATGAAAAGAAAACATCACTCATCTACTTCTTATGCTTACTTCTTATTCTCTAATAAATTACCTTCTAGAGTTGGCTACAATACCAAACTCTAACAATCTTCACAAAGTTGGCTCATTGTTGTAATTTGGGTTTTGAAGACCACTTGGGTGATGTTCTAACAATTGGAAACACTTTTCAACACTCAATAAAATTTGGCAATCGATTGATATAGATGCTTGATCCATACTAATCACTTGGGCTAATAGGAACTTGATTAGCACTAGATGACTCAACAAATATTGAAGAACTAGGTAGACTTGGTTGATACTGCATGACTCAGTCGACAACACTACCTTTCTTCGATTTGTTTACATTGTAAGCTCAGTAGACACTAAAGAGCTTAGTTAACACTATACTCTATCTTAGATGCTCAGTAGATACTATGAAGCTCAACATGAACTGCAATCTATCTGATTGGCTTGATAGCAAATAAAATACCTAGTTTACACTACTAGCAGTAAGATAATCTCAGTAGCAACTTTAGAGTTTAGTGGCAATGTAACCAACTAAGTGTTGAGTCACTAATAGACAAATGATTCTACCATCAGGTCAACAATCTCCCCCTTTGGCATTAGTGACCAAAAAAACTTATCATACCAAAAATCTGAATACTCAAAATACAAGTCAAAACTCCCCCTATAAACAATTTGGGTCTTCAACTTGGTTTTGATTGCTCAATGGATGAAGTGATGTAAACTTCACTCATCAATGCACTTGGTAAAATTGCTCCAATGGTTAGTTCAGTGCTTGGTGAAGTAGTGTTTACCTCAACTAACTCAGTAGCAACCTTCTCTAATTTAGATGGCATTAAGGTTTTGCTCAGAGAGTTAAGAAGAGAGGTCATTACCTCTGCTACTATATTTTTAGGATCTGAGTCTTCAATGCTATATATCTTAGGAAGATAAACTCCTATAGCTTCTTGATCCTCTTCATATTTAGCATCATCTTCTTCCATATTTTCTACTTCCTCATCATCTATATCTTCATTATCTTTTTCCACATTTTCTACTTCATCATCAATTTGTACAATCTGATCATTAGGCTTGTGCAATCCATAGATATTTTTGCATGCTACAATGGTGAATTTCACAATAGATTCTATGTCCTTTGACAATATCATAAATTCATTGAATCTAGGGGTTAGCTTTGTTTCATTCTCCTTCACTAATTTCTTCACTTCCTTATTAATGAGACTCGACATAAGTTGTTTGAGGATTTTCTCTTTGATGTCCTTGGCAACATTTAATGCATTCTTGTAATGATGCAATATTGACTTAAATAGAATATCAAGAACTTGCTTTGAAAGTTCCTCTAGAGAGTATTTCCATTTTTCCATTTTAGCCACTAGGGCTTCCTCAATCTATTTATACTCTTCTTTGTTCCTTGACTCATACTTAAGGAATTTAAGATCTCCCATACCTACTCCACTTTGTAGTCTAGATAACCTTTCTTCGAAGGTAGGGGTAGACCTCTTAAATATAATCTATTCTAATTTATCTTCATTATCTTCAAATTTTAGTTTCTTTCTAGATTTTGTTCTTCTAGTGAATATAGAGGGGGGCATTTTTGCAGGTTTGGTTATTATGACATTCCCTTTCTTCTTGGGAGGTTCCTCTTCTTCATATTCTTCATCGTCTACATGCTCTTTCTCTTCTTCTTCATCATCAAGGTCATCTCCTTGTCCTTCAGATAACTTCAATATTTGTTCCACCTTCTTTCTTCCTCTTTTCACTACTTGGGGAAGCTTAATTTCAAGAGAAACTTTTGGCCTTGGCTTCCTCATAAGTGCCAAAATAAGGAACCTTGGGGTTAATAGGCTCATTCAAGAGAACTTCAATGATGTCCCTTGTATCATCTATGTTTACTTCATATCCCAGGGGCTTAACCTATGCCACTCTTAGCTTGACTACATGGATATGGACTTTATCATAGTCAACCAGAAAACAAATATCTTGTTCAGAGTCTTTCACTAATTTCTTAGGAATTCTATATCTGATTTGTATTTTCTCTTTGAAAGTTTCAAAATACGCATCCATTATACTTTCAAAGTTGTCACCGATCTCTACTATAAATTCTTTAATCTAATATAAAACTGGTGTATCTTTCTTCTACACCATAGTTCCTTTGGAAGGAGAGAATTTTTGCACATAAAATAATAAAGACATAAAAAAGGAACCAAACTTACATGGATTTTTCTTTGAGACTTAGATGCTCTCCATGTTCTTGCTGAATCGGTACAACAACAACTTGACAAGGTTGAAGAATAGGTTATTCTTCACCACCTTGAATGCTAGGTCAATGGCTTCACAATGAACATTGTTTAATCTACTCGAGCTATATATTTTGTGTGAAATCACATGGATACCAAAAATTATCTCCATGTCTGTAACTTCATTGAGTTTCATACCTCTGCCATCATACTCAACAAGAGTTCTCTTGGTTAGTTCAACCTAACCTAGGTTTTTTCTAGTCTTTGCCTTGTTTAACATTGGTAACCTTGTTATCATGTGTATCATCTTATTTGTAATTTGAATAGGGTGATATAACCATAAATGCATGTCATGGACTCAACTTAGGATGTGTCTAATCCATTTCCCTTGAAAATCCCTCAACATATGCAAAATATGTGTTAAACCTTTGGTTTCCAAATGCTTGTGCTCAGATTTCAAGCTCCTATTCACACACAATTCATTAAATGCCTGGTTCATCTCTAGGGTTCCTAGATCTTCAATTGAACAATAATAAAATGATTTATTTTTGTGGATTAGAAATTCCTTTAGAGGAATATGTGACTACACCCCAATAGGATCATGTTCCTCTATGATTGTTAGACTTATTTTGAATGTGGGTGCTTTACAATCAACTCCTCAAACCAACATCTCCAAACCCTTCTTTGATTTGCTACTAGAAGATGTCATTCTTGCTCAGTAATGATTCAAACATGAAAGAAAAATTCAACAAAATAAGCTTCAAATCGCTCAGGGCTCTAGAATGCTCTTATCTCTTAACTCTAGAAAATTCATGGTGAAACAATGACCTTTGATTTCTCCTTTTAACCAAATTTAGTTTTCAAGTCACCATTAATGGGCCATACAATTATTTTTTTGGTGACAAGTTGCCCTCCATTTGGTTAAGTCTAGACCACTTGGGAGACACCTTTAACTTGGTAATAACTTTGAAGTTGGCAAAGTCATCAACTCGATAGAGTCTTTGACTCATCATGAACTCCAATCTCACCATTTGCATCCAAGCTCAGTTAGGTCTTGCAACCCAACCATGCTCTATAAGGTCTTTAGTTATCATATCTACTCAATGATCCTTGTGCATCTTGAATATTGACATGGATCTTCTACTTTCTAATTGGAACTAATGTAAGATGTCTTCTTACAATCATAGTTCCAATAATGTCTATACAAAACTAGGTTTAAATGGTTGAGTTACCCAACTCATTGACTTGGGTGTCAACATTCATTATTGATTTGCATCCTTAGGAGATTTCCTTACCCATTGCTACCTCATCTGACTTCTAATATTGTCAACCTTTGCCTTCTTTTCATCTTCAACTCTTCCTTAGTTCATATAGTTTTTGGCAAGATGTCCAAAATCTATACATATAAAACATCTCTTTGTAGTGTCTATCTTCCTTATGTGATGTTTTATGTAGTTTTCTCATTTGCACCATGTTTTGTAATCCCAACCAAATATAGATTTGACAATTTGTTTTGCTGGGTTCCATTTCCCAGTCTTGCACTTCGAAGATTTGTGTCCTTGTTTTGCAATTGTGACACTTTCCTTCAAACTTAGGTTTCTATGTGCATTAATTTGTTCTATATCCTAGTTTGTTGCAATTGTAACACTTCCCATTGAACTTTGATTTATCATTGCCCCAACACTTATTTGATGTATGTCATATCTTTCCACAATGATTACATGTAGGTCTTTTATTCTTCTTAGCTCCTTGCTGAGATGATTCACCTTCTTTTGTGTATCCTAATCTAGCATTTCCTTTGTGTCTAAATTGAGTTTTCTCATTCAACTGATTCATGATTTCATGAGATTTCATCATCCTCTCATTGGTTTTCTTCTCTATGCTGAGGTTATTTTGCAATCTTTCATTCTCTGTCCTCAAGTTGATAACCTCTTGATTTGCATCATTGAGTTGATCAATCAAATCTATTTACTAGAGAGATAGTTGATTAATTTCATTGTCCTTTTCTTCTATTTCTTCTTTGGCTTTGTCCTTTTGTTCCATGACTTCACACAATTTGACTAATTGAATTTCTTGTTCTCTTTTCAAATTTCTGACTTCTTCATGAAGAGTAAGATTCTTTTCAAGTAAATCTGTGATTGCTGCATTAGCTTCATGTGAACTTCTTTCTTGACAAATGTCTCCAATGCTTTCTTCAATGTAGAGATTATCATTTATTTTTTCTACAAGATCTTTTCTTCTTTTTAGGGATTGAGAGAGCCACTCCTTCATTTTCTTGAGTTGATCCATGGTCAATTACAGTTCCAACTTTTCATTTTCAATAGCCTTTTCTAGTCTATAGACTTCTATTCTCTTTGATCTTTTCTCAAGTTACTAAACTTATGATGTGAGAACCAATGCTTTGATACCAATTGTTGGAAATTTAGTATAGACTAGGTGACTGAGAGGGGGGTGGGGGGAATTAGGAACCAATAAAACTTATACTTTAATTCACCTATTAAATATTCACCATGCAATATGATCTAATTGCATGCATGCAAGACTAAACGCAATAAAACATTTATAACACTTGACACAATTATTTGGTAAACCATAAACGTTCCAAATAGAAAGTTAAAATGGGGTGGGGATGATTGCCACAAGCTCTATTGCTATACTATAAAGTTAGCCTGTTAAAGATTACAATTGATCACTTCTAATGATTTGCCTTGTTAGGAGAAAAAAGGACTATTAGGTCCACCTTATGAAAGGATTTATAACATACAATGAAGTATGCACTTTGTTAGGACATTTTGAATCAGATCACTAGGTCTACCTTGTTAAAGAATTTGATTGATGCACCTATTAGGATTCCTTTGAATAAAAATGATCACCTGGTTATGATAGATAAGTCTCCGCTTTTCCTTATACTGCTTATAGCCTTCCTTGATTCACAATCATTTTCTTCTTATGCTTGTTCACATTGATTACATTAGATATGAAAAGATATATTTCATATATATACCAATCCAATAAGTTACCTTCTGGAGTTGGCTATAATACCAAATTCTAATAATACTCACAAAGTTGGCTCACTGTTGTAACATGAGTTTTGAAGACCACTCAGGTGATTTTGTGATGCTTGACAACACTTGTCAACACTCAAAAAACTCTAGCACTCGGTTGATGTAGATGCTTGGTCCATATTGATCACTTGGGGTAACAAGAACTTGGTTACCACTAGATGAATTGAAAAATATTGAAAAACTCGACAGACTCGATTGACATTACATGACTCAATCAACACTACCTTTCTTTAGTTTGTTAACATTGCAAGCTTGGTGGACACTAAAGAGCTTAGTTAACACTATACTCTATCTCAGATGCTCGATAGATACTGTGAAGCTTGGCATGAACTGCAATTTGTTTGATTGGCTTGATAGCAATTGAAACACTTGGTTTATATTGCTAGTAGTAAGATAAGCTTGGTAGAAAATTTAGAGCTCGATGGCAATGTGACCGACTGACTAAATGTTGAGTCAGTAATAGACAAATGATTTGACCATCAGGTCAACAATAAGTTTTTCTAAGACCTTAAATTTTTTTGCTACCACTTTTTTATGATCTTGTAAATTGTGTTGCAAAGAGAAATTGGCCTAACCTCCTCAAATGACTATGCTTTTTTCCTATTTGGGGATCAAAGCCACCAAATTTTTGTTGAAATCCTTTAAGATAAAACCTTTTGATCTTGAATCTTCTACCACTCCTAGTAGATCATTTTTCAAAACTTCCTAGAAACATTGATAGAAAAATGCTTCAAACCCATATGGTCCAGGGGTTTTATCTCCACCCGTCCCAAAGACAAAAACCTTTAACTCACTTAGTGAAACCAGTTTGGTTGACATCAAGTTATCTTTTATACTTACCAAGCTAGGAATTACTCGTAATAATTCTTCCTACTCTCTAATCCCTCTAATATCATCCTAGGCACAAAGTCTGAGAATTTTTTTTGGCTTCTTGATTGATAAGGTTTCCATCTTGTATGAACGATCCTTAAGAGAAGTGAAAGAATATTACTAATGTTTCACCTTACTTTGATTGAATTGTGAAAATATTTCATATTTTTGTCTCTTCCCTTGACTAACTCTTCCTTGATTTCTTCTTCTAGTAGATTTCCTCCCCTTTTAGGATTTCCCCATATCTACCTAGTATATCATTCTCTGTAAGGTAATAAAATTCATCCATTCTTTTTACTGAGACCTTATTGTTCAAGGCCTCTAATCGAACTTCACACAATATTAGTTTCTTCAAAAAAATTCTAGAGTGAAGTCTATTCTAAGAATTGAGCTTCTTCTTAATGAAAAGTCATTTTCTAAAAAATTGGAAGGAAGTATTACCCTTTACCTTAGGCACAAACTACTACCAATGAGACATCATTTCAAATAATCCTTTTTCTTGAAGCCAATATTTTTCATCTATATTGGGAAATGCATGGGGAACCCATCCTTTTGGATAACCAAGGACACTGGGAAATAATTTGAACATGATACCCCCAACACCTCTTCCTTGAATATATAGGGAAGAATATTCCAGTTCCCTGCTAGGAAGAACCTATCCAATTTCTCCATTATATTTGAAATCCCAAATGCTTGTTTGTCTAGGTGAAAACACTTCCTTTAGGTTTGACTTTCCATAGACCATTAGAGGCCACAAAATTTTGAAAGTCAAATTGCATTCTATTTAGAAACCCTGAACCACCCTTCTTTTCTTAATGAGATAGAGTTGCATTGAAATGTCTAGCTATGTTGACTATTTAAGGGTTTAGACCTCCCAAGGCCTGAGAGATGTCATCCTAGACTACCTTCTTCTCCTTTTTTTATTGTACCATAATCATTCACTAAAAATACAATAAAGCTAATAACCAAAGAGCTAAGTTTAACCGATTTCCAATTGCGTGTGCAGGAAATCACCTCAATTTTGACCAACCTAGGATTTGACATGATTCCTAGGTTACCAGAAACCCCACATGCATTAGAAAAGAAGCCTGACCATTTTTTCCTAACACCAAATACTCTTTTCATGCCTTTCTAAGCCATCTTAATTTCCTAAATGTAAATGGTGTTAGAATTTGTTTGGTCAAAACCTCTTTTGATTAGGAATCTCTTGTCAAGGGTGTTACAACCTTTGACTTTCCATATGAGGACCTTCATGGCTTCCTAGAAGAGATCGAGTCTCTCTTGAATTGAAGCTCAAATTTCCACTTTATGTTTCCAACATCTTCCAATATTTTTTGAATGGATTTTCTGAGCTTGGATTGTTGGCTAGCCATGTTTACCTTAGTAGATTCACCTTTGGATTGTTTGATAGATTTAGACTCCAAGATGTCAACTTCTTCCTCTAATCCAAAGGGATCTTCTAAATATGTGAGCTCATCTTCCAAGTCACTTTTGGATATCATCCCACTATTGAGCCTAGTTTGGGACAACTGCTTCTCGATGAGGAAATTTGTATCAAACTTTTAAATCTGACTACCCTCGCAAGAAGATTTACTAGGAGGATCCTAAACTACAAGTATTAATTTCCTTGGATCAATTTCAATTTTATCCTTTGCTATAATAGTTGATGCACTAGTGATGCTAGTTATGTTTGATAGTTGCCCTAGAGGTGATACTATTCATCTGAAATGATCATCTCCTAGAACAGTTAAATCCAAACCCTCCTTTGTCTTTATAGGATCTTCCCCCTATTAGGATTTGAGAGTTGATAGTGTTGGAAGTAGGTATATTGATTCTAGGTCTTAGATCTTCATGTGAATTTGGTGGGATAGCCTATTGAGCCAAAGATGGACTCAGTGCTACTATCTCTTTATCAATCTAAAGGGCCTCTAAGGTTTTGATCAACTATTATTCCAAATCTTGATCTTCCTTTCCTTTTCCCTTCAAGGTGGTCATGCATTCACTTTTTTGATGGCCCCACTCCTTACAAGACATACATTTTTCTAAGATTTCTTCTACTTCCAAGTCATGCCACCAATTACCTTCCTCTATTCTAATTTCAATATCCTTTGGAAGAATAGGGTGTGGCTTCCATAGAATACAAATCTTTTTGTAAATGCTAAAATCATCTTTTACCATAGCTTTATCCAATTTTATGTATGAGCCAAGCTTTTGTCCAATCACATGGGAAATTTCTTCTCTCCAATATTCATTGGGTAGATTATAAATTTGAATCCAAATGGAGACTTCCTTGATCAAAGCCTTTTTTGGATTGAAGTTAGGCACCCAATCCTTAATATAGAATCCTATGCTGTTCATCACAAAAGGGCCATTACAGAGGATTGAAGCCTTTTCTTGCTTTGAAACTACTATTAAAAGGAAGAAGTTATTTGGTTGTGGTTTGAGACTGAAGTGGGAACCCCATTCTTCGTTGATCCTTTTCCTTAGCTTAGAGAGGGTTGGCCAACCCTTTCCCCATTTTTTGAAAAAAACCCTAATTCGTATCAGGTTGATTGGATCCTTCCATGCCTTTGAATTGATGTTAATATCTACAAATTTTTTATCTATGGTAGCTAGTCTGTCTTTGGAAATGGAAGATCTTGGTTGCCAAATCTTTTTTTCCACCAATTTGAAGCCATACAAAATTCCATCGATGACCTAGAGTAAACCCATTTTTTTGATTTGACCTCCTGAATAATGTTTGGGGCTTTATCCTAGTCTTATCTACTCAAATCCCCCATCCTTTGATCTTGATCTTTGATTGAATTGTGAAAATTATTCATATTCTTGTCTCATTCTTCCTTGATTTCTGCTTCTAGTAGATTTCCTTCCTTTTTAGGATTTCCCCATATCTCCCTAATAAATCATTCCCTGTAAGGTAATCAAATTCATCCATACCTTATACTAAGACCTTATTGTTCAAGTCCTCTAATCGACCTTCACAGAATACTATTTTCTTCAAAAAATTCCAAAGTGAAGTTTATTCCAAGATTTGAGCTTCTTTTTAATGAAAAATAGTTTTCTAAAAAATTGGAAGTATTACCCTTTACCTAAGGCACAAACTACCACCAATGTGACATAATTTCAAAGAATCCTTATTCCCAAAGCCAAACCTTTTCCATTTCTAATGGACAATGCATGGGGACCCCATCCTTTTGGATAGCCAAGGATAGTAGAAAATGATTTGAGCATGATACCCCAACACCTCTTCCTTGAATATATAGGGAAGAGCATTCAAGTTCCCTACTAGGAAGAACCTATCCAGTTTCTCCATCATATTTGAAATTGCAAACACTTGTTTGTCCAAGTGAAAAAACTTCCTTTAGGTTCAACTTTCCATAGATGTTTAAAGGCCACAAAAATTTGAAAGTCTAATTGTATTCTATTCGAAAACCTTGAACCACCCTTCTTTTTTGAATGAGATAGAGTTGCATTGAAATGTTAAGCTATGATGACTATTTGAGGGTTTAGATATCCTAAGCCTTGAGCGATGTCATCCTAGACCACCTTCTTCTCATTTTTTTACTGGACCATAAACATTCTCTAAAAATCCTATAAAGCTAATAACCAAAGACCTAAGTTTAACCAATTTCCAATTGTGTGTGTAGGAAATCAGCTCAATTTTAACCAACCTATGATTCCACATGCATCAAAAAAGAAGCCTAACCATTTTTTCCTAACACCAAATACTCTTGTCATGCCTTTCTAAGCCATTTTGATTTCCTAAATGTAAGTGGCATTAGCATTTGTCTAGTCAAAACCTCTTTTGATCAGGGATCTCTTGTCAAGGGCATTATAACCCTTTACATTCCATGTGAGGACCTTCATGGCTTCCTAGGAGAGAATGAGTCTTTCTTTAATTGAAGCTTGGATTTCCACTTTATGTTTCCAATGTCTTCCAACATTTTTTGAATGGATTTTCTAACCCTAGATTTTTGGTCACCCACATTTACCTTAGTAGATTTACCTTTGTATTTCTTGATAGGTATAGACTCCAAGACATCAAATTCTTCCTTCAACCCAAAGGAATCTTCTAAATATGCGATCTTATCTTCCAAGTCACTTTTGGATGTCATCCCACTATTGAGCCTAGGTGGGGACAACTGCTTCTCTATGAGGAAATTTGTATCAAACTTTAAAATCTAACTACCCTTGCAAGAAGATTTTCTTGGAGGATCCTAAACTACAAGTATTAATTTCCTTGGATCAATTTCAATTTTATCCTCTGCTATGGTGGTCAATGCAATAGTGATGCTAGTTATGTTCAATCTCTACTCTAATGGTGATAGTTTTCATTCCAAATGATCATCTCCCAGAACAGTTAAATCCAAACCCTCATTTGTCTTCATCAGATCTTCCCCTTTTAGGATTTGAGAGCTGATAGTGTTGGAAGCAGGTATATTGATTTCAAGTCTTAGATCTTCATGTGAATCTGGTGGGATAGTCTGTTGAGCCAAGGATGGGCTCAGTACTACTATCTCTTTATCAATCTAAATGGCCCCTAAGGTTTTGATCAACTATTATTCTAAATCTTGATCTTCCTTTCATTTTCCCTTCAAGGTGGTTATGCATTCACTTTTCCGATGGCCCCACTCCTTATAAGACACACATTTTTCTAAGATTTATTCAACTTCCAAGTTATGCCACCACTTGCCTTCCTCTATTCTAATTTTAATATCTTTTGGAAGAAGAGGGTGTGGATTCCATAGAATATAAATCTTTTCGTAAATGCTAAAATCATCTTTTACCATAGCTTCATCCAATTTTATGTATGAGCCAAGCTTTTCTCCAATCACATGGGAAATTTCTTCTCACCAATATTCATTGGGTAGATTATAAAATCAAATCCAAATTGAGACTTCCCTAATGAAAGCCTTTTTTGGATTGAAGTTAGGTACCCAATCCGTAATATAGAATCCTATGTTGTTCATCACAAAAGAACCATTATAGAGGATTCAAGCTTTTTCTTCCTCTGAAACTACTATTACAAGGAATAAGTTGTTTGGTTGGGTTTTGAGACTAAAGTGGAAACCCCATTCTTCATTGATCTATTTCCTTAGCTTAGAGAGGGTTGGCCAACCCTTTCCCCATTTTTTTGCAAAAATTCCTAACTCATATCAAGTTGATTGGATCCTTCCATGCCTTCAAATTGATGTTAATATCTACCAATTTGTTATTTGTGGTAGCTGGTCTATCTTTGACAATGGAAGATCTTGGTTTCCAAATTTTTTTTCCATCATTTTGAAGCCACACAAAATTCCATCGATGATCCTAGAGTAACCCCATTTGTTTGATCTCATCTCCTAAAGAAAGTTTGGGGCTCTATCCTAGTCTTCTCTACTCAAATCCCCCATCCTCCAATCTTTCTCTTTGAATCAAGGAGGTTGCCAAGGCATGTGTGGGCCAAATCTTCCTAATCATATGTTAACCCCACAATCTCAATTCTTGAAACCTCCTATGCCTTCCCTCCTGCACTCTAAAGTTCACTCCAGCATTTTGGCCCAAATTTTCCATGATAAAATAACATATTTTTTCATATTGATTTTAGTATTTTGATTTTCTTTGTCAAAGATAAAATGAAGGAATGAAGAGGATTTATAATGAAATAAAATCCAAGTTAATAGGGTTAATACAATTATGCGTATATTGAAATACTTAAACACTTATTTTTGGAAGGGTGTTACATTTGACTTAGGATTCAATTATGTTTTACATTTTAAAAATAATTTTCATAAGTTTGAATCTTATCTTAGGTTTTTTGAACATAAATAGTGTAATTAGAAAATAAGCTTATTTTAAAATATGATCATATTATCACATATAAACATGTCTTAGATTTATTCTTTTATAATTTTGTTGTTACTTTAATTAAATATTATTAATTACACTATAATTAAGATTACTTATAATAATGCATTTTCATATTAGTTGTCATGTAAACACATAGGAATTCACACTTCCTTTTAGCACACTGTGCTGGAGAAATCTCCTTAAGGTGGAGCTAGTTTTCATCTCATACCTCTTGGTGTGTGAGATCCACCTTAAATGTTTCTATCACATTATCATGGTCTCATTTTTGTACATACTTTGTTTTACAATGGTGGATGATCTATGTAATGCCCCACCCAGAGATCCTTGGAACAAGGATTCAATTCAAGCCAAGATATTTTTTTTAACAAGTATGAATGCACATGACAACATCATATAGGGATCACAAAGATCACAACAGAAGACTTTACCAACAATTCCAGCAACCAACAGATCTCCAAACACCACAACCTAATTGACATGACCAAATAGAAGAACAAAAACCAAAGAAAACATTAGAACACAAAATCTCTAATCTATGAAATAATGGAATCACTAGAATTCCTAAAGGGTACTCAAAATTCTAAATTACATTGTCCAAATAACAATGGAGATGCCCTATATTTTTTGTGCGAGAGAATAACAATAGACAATCTTGTGTGAGAAAGTAACTATTTGCACAAGAAAGTACATTAAGCCATGCGAGTAAACACCATCTCATGTGAGCACATGCTTGGCCCAATTGTAAAAACAACCAAATTAGTGTGGGGTTTCACATGAGGATTCACCACAACCCTTGTGAGGAAACCCAACACACGATGCAAACATTTGCATTCTCACGCAAGAAAGTACAATTTTGCATAAGGATACAAATTTGTAAGCTAGAAAGTATAAAGGTAAAAAGAAAGGAAATAAATTTCCTCCACACCAGGGAGTATTGGATCCATATTTCAAGGCATAAACACTAAAAAATAATAGCTACTAGATGGATTTTCATCTAACCATCTAACATAGTAGTATAGGGAAATAACTAAAAGCAACATCACAATGTACAAAAGAAACATCACAATGTACAGAAATAACATCGCAATAACTAAACAACCAAACTAAGTACATGGTTTCTCCCGACTATTAATAGCATCATAAGACCATAGTGGGTCTTAGGTATCCCCCACATGTAACATCCCAAACCACCGACTAGATCGTCAGAGCTATCTTATGAGGACATCACCATTAAAATGCACTACAACATAAGAATAAGGAAATCTAACATGCTAGAAGTAAAACATAAGATAATTCAATAAATCAACCACATCAATTATCATATGCTAACATCATATGAATAGGAAATATAACATGCTAAACCAATAAGCAATAGATACACCAACAAAGCAATTCACATCATCTAATCATATGATAAAAATCATAATATAGGAATGCGTCAAATAAACTAGCATCATGTAAACATGATATCCAAGCATTTCAATGAAAGCATAAATCACAATAAAGCACACTCTAGAATCTGAAGTACCAAGTGAAAACATCCAGCAACAGTCACACTAAGACAAAAGACCATCTTGTTGGAATTACTTTAGAATAACTAGGGGGGGGGAATTAGTTATCCAAGGTCCAGATGTATACATAAAACTTTTCACAATTTAGTGAACCCATAAAACATTCATACCATGCATGCATCCATTGTGTATTTACTAAAACTTGTATATTAGTATCAAATTAATTTGTAGAAATGTGAAGTATGAAACATAACAGATTCATCAAAACACTTGACAAAATGATTTAATGTGGAAACCCAATTTGGGAAAAACCACTAGTAACATGCTACTGTTGGAAATGATTGAAATTATCATGAATGAAGAATATTGGAACTGATAAAGAATGTTTTCAATCATTATTTTATCATTGATGTCAAACTTGCTACTTGCAAGAATGACAATTTCTTAAGTAATCCAAATACTATCAATTGGTTTGTTTTCAAGAAGGTGGCAATCAATAAGATGTAACTAGAGTACCTAGAGAAAGGTTGAAGTTATGATGTTGTAATGAAATATAAGGATCAGCTAAGCCATTGATGAAATAGTGTATTGATGACATACTCTAAGAGGTTGGACACACTAAGACACATCAAAGATGTAAGGTTTTACTAAGTCATTTGTAAAGCCTAACTAAGTTCATTGGAGAGAGCCGAGCAAGCTAGTTAGAGCCAAACAGATTCTCATTTGAAGCCAAGCAAGTTCAACTTTAGTGTGTGCCGAGTGATCTTCAGGTGTTGAGCAGCCTTCAGGTGTCGAGTGACTTCGGGTGTCGATCATGATATAGGAGCCGAGTGATATTCAAGTGCTGAGTAACATAGAAGGAGCTGAGCATCAGTAAACTAATGATGCCAAGATGCTACATTATTTTTTAAGTCAAAGATTCACCAGATCAGTAGTGATAAGTTTGTTACATCAAATCTTGTGAATTAATTGGATGATAAGGATGATGAATAGATGTCACAGAATTTTAGGTAAACCATGCAAACCAATTCAAACGTGAATGCTAATGAATTTATCATGAAGTTTCTAGAAGAAGAAATTTGGAGGGAAAACAATACCATTTTCTCAAGATCAAATCAAGATTTGAGTGGGAAATGAAGAACATAACTTCTTTATAAGGAGTTACAGGTAAGAGATCAAGTGCGCATGTATGAGAAGGAGTTGGTCATAAGTATGGTCGTGTGAAGAAGCCAAGGGGTGTAAGTACAAAGCATCAAGAATCTGAGTTGATCAAGTGATCATGGAGTGCATTGGCATAATGAGTGGAAGAACTCAAGGAGACAGATCTTGAAGGGTGAACAAGCTATCAGCACTGCAAGGGAGAAAAGCCAAGCAAAGAAAAGAACTGAAGAGTGACCTGAAATTTGCACAGTTAGGGTTGTAATCTAAACCAAGTCAAAAATCTTCTAATACTCTCTTACCATTGTATTATATATTGAAATCCTACATTAATAGGTAGCTTAATAGCTAGGTGGATAAGCCTCAGGACAAGGATAAAGAGATCCCCAGGAGAAGGATAAAGGGATCCCCAGGAGAAGGATAAATAGATCCTCAGGAGAAGGATAAAGAGATCCTTAGGAGGAGGATAAGAGATCCTTAGAGAGGGATGAAAGATTCTTTTGAGAAGGTGAATGTAAATCCCATGGACTTGGGTGAGCCTAACAGCTCTATGTAAATCCTTTAACAAGGTGACATTCTAAGTTGAATGTTCTTAAATCCTTTAACAGGGTCACATCTTACAGTGTGTAAAGCCTTTAACAGGGAAAACCATCATAAGTGGTTGAAATCAATTGCACAGTTATTTTGTGGGTATCATCCCCACCCCAGTTTTACCTTCTTATTCTTGGAGGGTTTCTGGGTCATCAAAATCCTTAGTGTTATGGTGTGATGCATGTTATCTTTCATGGTTGTTTAATGTTTAATTGCATGCATGATAATTTTAGTTATGTGCCATTAAGGATTAGAAGAAAAAGTTGTATTGGATGTTATTGGACCTTGAATAACTAATTCACCCCCCCCTCCCCCTCTTAGTTATTCAAAAGAATTCTAATAGCTACTCCTTTTCACTCTTCTAAAGTGATGCCTTGTGAAAAGCCAACCCTATTAAAGGTTACAATACACACTATTAAATGTGACCCAGTTAAGGGATTTCAATCACCCTGTTAGAAGTGAGCCTTGCTAGAGGACTTTAGGCCATTTACTTTGAATGCCACCCTATTAAAGGATTTTCTAATGACTGTTAGGTCAACCTTACTCCAAAGGATTTACCCTAGACTAGTACAAATGTTAGGGAGTAATAGTAGAGAATTGATTTAGTACAACTTACAACTTGTCTTGCAGATTACAGATCTTTGTTGAGTCCTTAATCTACTTGGCTTTCATACTTTGTAGCTCTAACAACTTTTTCACCCTTCAAACACTCATCTCCTTAAGCCTTCTTGCTTAAGATGCCATTGCAAACTCTTCTCTTGGGTCACTTGATGGAGCAACACCCTTAATTCCTTCTCCTCCTTAGGTTCTCACACATGAAACCAACCTCTTTTACTTCATGACCAAACATTCCTATAAATAGGAAATTATAATATTTTCCTTCTCATTATCCATTTTCCAAATTAGGGTTTTCGATGGATTAGGTAGGATATAATGTATCTACCCCATATCTTGTCTTTTCTAGAAACTTCTCCTAGAATCCATTTGAATTCACCAAAAAATGGTTTACATCAAATTATGTGGCACTAGATCATCAAACTTATCTTCCTCTTGGTTCACAAGTTTCAAGAAAATAAACTTGTCAGCTTAGATTTGACAAATCTTTGATATTTAACATAATACAACAGCTCAACATTATCAACCTTTTTATGCTCGACACATACTACATTGCTCAACACCAAGTATAAAATCACTTGGCATCAACTAAAGTTTACTAGTGCTAGACATCAACTAAACTTTACTCGACATCAACTGTCTTGCTCAACATCCACTAGAAGTTTCTTTTACGCAGCTCCAAATGACTTTCTGCTTGGCTTGTACTAACTTTTTTTGGCACCTACTATCCACTCGATCAAGCTTGGTAGACAAAAATTGTTTAACTTGTTCTTCTAAACTTTCTAAGTGTATCCAATATTTGTAACCTTAAGTAGATTATCAATTCATCATGTCATCACTATCTTAACTGATCCTTGTACTTCACTACATAATCATAACTCAACCTTTTCTCTAAGTGCTTTTGTTATGTCTTATTGATCAAATCCTCCTCATCAATCAACTAGGTGATAACATTTGAATCTTATAAGAAATTGTCTTACCAATAGATAGTAGGTTTGACATCAGTGACAAAACAATGATTGAAACACATAGTCTTATTCAACAATCTCCTTCTTAACAATATCCTTTTCAATCAGATTTCAACAATCTACCTCTTTGGCATTGATGGAAAACCAAACTGATCAACCAAGTCAATCAAATGATGATCATCTCATTCAACCAATCTGACTAGGTTAAAATAGTAAGACAACACCAAAAAAAAGTTGTATTAAAATTTCTACCTTTATCAACAACTTCCATCTTTTGATTAGATTACAAAAACTCTTTCTTATAACTCCCTCTGAGTTCCTTCTTATATCTCCCTCTTATTAGGTAGATTAGGATTTCTCCCTCTTTCTTTTATACTAGATTGATCAATAAAACTCTTCTTTTGATGATGATCAGTATAATGTACTTTCTCCCTCTTTGACAACAATGCTTGTGACTAATTTGAATTTTCAGCTCTGTGATTTCTTTAGGTAGTTCCTAAAGTAAGGTCCACTACATCAATTTGTATTATATGAACATTAGCTTTTTTGATGCAGGGCACTCCTTCTATTTCTTAAATAGCCTTTGATAGGGGTATCACCCTTAGTTTACCTCTTAGATACTCATAAGCATCCTTAGGTAATGCTTTTGTGAAGATATCAACAATTTGCTCCATTGAGTTAACATATTCCATCTTCACCTCTTTCTCATGAACTAATTATCTTACATAATGATACTTGATTGCAATATGCTTTGTCTTTGTATGCATCACTAGATTCTTTGTATATTGATAGCACTTTTATTATCACAATAAAGTATCACTAGTTCTATGATTTCTTCCTTCATTCTTTTGAGTAGCTATTTGATCCATACAATGTTTGTGCAGTTTATAACAACAACAACATATTGTGCCTTAGTAATAGATTGTGAGGTACAACTCTATTTCTTACTTGTCCATGTAACTAGTCTCTTGCCTAAAAATAAATGCTCCTCTACTGGTGCTCTTTTTGTTATCAATGTTTCTAGTCCAGTTAGCATCAGTGTAGGTTCTTAAGTCAAACCTTTCATTCTTCTTGTAGTGTAGACCAAACTCTTTTGTTCCTTTCAAGTATCTCATTATTTTTTTCATAGCCATTAAATGATTCTCCTTGGGATTTGTAGAGAATCTTGCAACTATCCCTACATATAATGCAATATTAGGTCTAGTATGTACTACATATTGCAATTTTCCAATCATAGACCTGTACAATGTTTGATTCACCTTAGTTAAATCATCATCCTTTGATAGCTTGTGTCATATCATATATGTGTACTTATTGGTTTGGAATCCTCTAATCCAAATGTCTTCAATATCTCTTTGATATACTTTGATTGAGTGATGTATATAACATAGTTTGTCTGATATACTTGCAATCCCACAAAAAAATTGATTTCTCTAAGCATAGACATTTCAAATTCTTGCTCCATGACTATCATCATTCTAGAGTAATCATCAACAAATAACATTATGTACTTATCTCCTCTATAGCTTTGCACTTCAATTGGTCCACATAAATCAGTATGAACAATCTCTAGTATTTCTTTGGAGGTATAAGCTTTACTCTTAAAGCTTGACTTTGACATTTTACCTAGCTGGCATTGTTTGGATACTATATTATCAGGTTTCTTCAACTTAGGCAATCCTCTAACTTTCTTCATGTTATTGATACTAACTAAGTTATCAAAATTAACATGATAGAATCTCTTGTGCCAAAGGCATACACCATCAAATTTTGCAACAAAACATTAAGTAGCATCCTCTATATCCAGATAGAATAGATTACCTCTAGTTTGATCACCTTTTCCAATCAATTTTCCATTTGTGTCATATATCTTGGTAGTTTTGTTTTCAAATTCAACCTTGCATCCCAAATTATTCAATTGTGACACACTCAATAAGTTATAATTTAATCCTTCAACATAGTAAGCATTGTCACATGAAATCTTATCTGTGAGTTTGATAAAACCCTTTTCTTTTATCAAACATGGTGCATCATTACCAAATCTTACATTATTTCCACCATAACAAGTTAAGGTAATGAACTTACTTTTGTGTCCAGTCATGTGATGTGAGCATCCATTGTCAATGATCCATCTATCATTTTTGTTCACACAAGTCACAAGTGCAATTGCCTCATCTTCATCAGATTCATCCTTCATTACAAAATACATCACTTCATCATCATGTTCATCATAATCATCCCTACTTTCTTCTTCAACAATGTAGCATGACTTCCTGCCTTTGTCTTTGTAATCTCTATTGTCATCTTCTCTTCTATTTTTATATTTGTTTCCTTCTCTGTAGTTCTTCTTCTGTATACATCTTGCAACAATATGACCAAATTATTACAATTGAAACAAATGATGAGTAACTTACCTTTGAACTTACCTTTACTTCTGTAAATATTCTTGCCAGTCATGCTTCCAATTTTTCAACATCTTCCTCATCTATATCACTGTCATTGGATACATACTTTATCTTTCTTTTCTTATTTCTTTTCTACTTCACCTCATTAGAATCCTACAATAACAACTTGGATTTGAATGCAAATTCAAGACTCTTAGGTTTGTAATTATCAAAGTTAGATAGCTCAAAAGCAGTGAGTCTACCTACTAGACCTTCAAGGGTTAGACCATTTCCAAGAATATATCTCAACTCTTGAATTAGAAAAACTCTAATAGCATAAATAGGCTATAATGTTCTCAAGACTTTACTTAACATAGTATCATCATCTATATGACCAATAGATCCTCTTATTAAACTAACAAATTCTTTTATCCTAGAAACATATTGAACAATATTTTCACCTTCTTCCATTCTCATATCATCAAACTTGCCTTTGAGGCTCTTAGATTTGGTTCTTTGAATATTTTTATCTCCTCCATAGATGGTATGTAGGGCATCCTACATTTTCTTTGTAGTGTCATAGCCTTTGATATCATCAAATTCAGCACAGCTTAGGGCAGAGGCAATCTCCAACATTGCCTAATTGTGATCCTTCTTCTTCTTCATATCTTCAGTAGTTAGGGCTCCAACTAGATCAACATGTTCCATTGTAATGGTAGATTGTGCATGATCTTCAAGTACTCCAAGGTATAGCTTCATTAAACTTTTCCATGCAAGAAAGTTATCTCTATTGAGCTTTGGTACCTCCCTTTTAGACATCTCGATCTTTGTGCTTCTATTACCTTAAAACTAGTCCTCTTAAGTAACAGGGCTCTGATACCAATTATTGGAATTGCTTTATACATCTGGATCTTGAATCAATTATCCAAGATCTAGATGTATAAATAAAACTTTTCACAATTTAGTGAACCCATAAAACATTCATACCCATGCATGCATCCATTTTGTATTTACTAAAACTTGTATCTTACTATCAAATCAATTTGTAGAAATGTAAAGTATGAAATATAAAAGATTCATCAACACACTTGAAACAATGATTTAATGTGGAAACCCAATTTGGAAAAAACCACGAATAACATGCTACTCCTTTTCACTCTTCTAAAGTGATGCCCTATGAAAGGCCAACCCTATTAAAGGTTACAACACACACTGCTAAATGTGACCTGATTAAGGGATTTCAATCACCTTATTAGAAGTGAGCCTTGTTAAAGGACTTCAGGGTATTCACTTGGAATACCACCCTATTAAAGGATTTTCTAATGATTGCTAGGTCAACCTTACTCCAAAGGATTTACCCTAGATTGATACAATTGTTAGACAATAACATTAGAGATTTGATCTAATACAACTTACAAATTCTCTTTCAGATTACAAATCTCTATTTAGTCCTTAATTCTACTTGGCTTTAATACTTTATAGCTCTTTTTGGGAGTAAAAATTGCATGATTAATTTTGAGTACCATTGAGAAAATCAAGCCCCATAAACGCTTTTTCATGCATTTGTACTTGGCTATACCTTTGAGCCCCATGAGGTGTTTACTGCTTCTATCACCTTTCATTTAGTATTTCTATGTGTTCCATGAAGTTAAATCATCATTCTGAGCCATTTCGTGAAGTCACATTTTGAGCGTTTGTCAAATTTGCATTTTCACCTGTGTCAAATAGAGACAAGATGCCATGTTTGCAAGTGAATATCTCACATCCAGTAATGTGTCATGACTCACCACTTTGAGAGTGTCTAATATCCATACCTAAGAGCCTATGTTTTAGATTTTGAGTCATTTTGAGTCTGTTTTACTAGGATTTGAATCCCTTAAAGTTGATCTTTTAATGTTGTCATGCTGATATGAAATGTTCAAAATTTTGGGAAGCCCTATTTGACAAGTTATAACCCTTTGATCAGTTGACCAAAATTGTTAATTTTCTTTTGCATTGCATTTTAGAGGTTAGAGACATGTTATGTTTCAAGTTTGAGCTTATGAAGAATCCGTTTGATATGTTTTTGAATGCGATTCCAAATGCAGTTTCCAAAGTTTTACTAGTGTTAGCATTTGTAAATTTTTTGGAACCCTTGTTCATGATGTTATAACTCCTAATCAGTGATAAGTGAGATTGAATGGATTGTACCACTATGTTTTACTCTAAAAATACTTTAAGTGTACCAATTTTCAAGTCATGACGAATCCATTTGCACACTTGCCCAGGTCCATTCCATTTGCAGAAAACATTTTCCCTACCATTGTTTCAATCTGCAAAATCCAAGTAGCCCACTTTGACCTCTCGCCATTTGCACCCAGTTATTTTTCATGAGTGCAAATCATAGATTTGTACTCTCCTCATGATAGTAAATTGATGCTCTAGTTTTTTTTTTCCCTATGTACTCATTTACCTAATTTTTAGAGCCAAATTTGAACCCAATTTATTGTTTTCTAACGTGTTTTCTTGCAGGCAGTTCTAAGAGGTCAACTTTGATAGCAAATATCTTTTGACTGAGAATTATTCATGAGACGAGATTCGACAGGGTGTAAGTATGCAGAACAAAGAATCAATGTGCCTATTTTCAAATCCATATTAGGTGTTCTAGTCATTTTTTTAAGGCTAGTCAAAGGACCTTCTGGCACAAAGTTGACTGGTTGTAGAAAGAAATGCATTAAGTTTCAAATATTGATTCAGTGGTCAAATTTGATTTGGATTTGTATCCGATGGTGAATAGACCAATTTAGCATTTCAGTTGTCCAGAAACAATTTTTTTTTTTAGCTGGACCCACTTTGGGGTCCGACTATTTTATCATATTGACAGAACTCCCGAGAAGTGAAAATATTTTAAAAAGGGGAATTGCATAAGTTAGGGTCATCTCATATAAGAGCTTGATAATATTGATGTTAGAAGCCCTCTTTTAGGCAGTGTGATCTATTGATGAGCATCACCACCTAGGCATTAATTAAGAGAAGCCATATATCAAGTATTGTTTGATATGAATGTACCTTCTATATGTGCAATTGATCAGGTAGTCAATGTGAAGGAAAATGCCATGCATCCAATGAAGCCACATTTTATTGAACCACTATCCTGGAAGTGAAGGGCAAGGTGTGATAGATGTCATATTTGGGGACTATGATTTTTATGGAAGACTGCCGAGGACCTGGTTTAAGAATGTTGATCAGCTACCTATAAATTTTGGAGATGAGCATTATGAACCACTCTTTCCTTTCTTATTTGGGATGAACATGAATTCACAAAGAAACTCAATTCATTAAATCCAATTTCTATTTTCCAATTTTCAAATATGAATTGTTGAAGGCATTTGGTGAGGAAACCTTATTTGAATGAAATTAGAGCCTTTGTTGCTGCATGACTTCTTGGTAGCCATAGGGGCAGTCCAAGAATAGGAAGGCAACATGAAAGAAATAGTGGTATCTTTTATAACAGTCAATGCATTGAAATAGGGGGGTCAACTTCAAAAGGTAGGAATGGTCCCCATGTTAAAGGAAAAGCACGCAAAAAACAAGGCACTAGGGGGCGTTAAATAGATGCAAAGGAAATAAAGCACACAACATGGAATAAGAAGGAAAGCCATGTGTGCAAATTGGATACACCACAGAGGAAGCTTCCAATGGAGGAAAATGGTAGCTGGCAGCCTAAGATAATGGTCAACATCATGAAAAAGCCGCTTTTGAAGGAAGCCAAATGTTTTAAAGAACAATCTGCAGTCAACAACCCGAAAACAAAAAGGAGGAAGTTTCACATTCTGAGAGAGCTTTGTGTAGGAGAATGACACCCAAAACAAGTCCCATCTTCACACCAACAAAGGAGGCATTCGTAAGCAAAAAGGGGATTTGAATGCTTTATCCCACATGCATTATGGTGGATGAACTTTTGGTATTTAAATATAATTCCACAAAATAGGTATAATGTACTAAAGAAAGGGCCTTTTGAAAGGCAAGGCTATGGCATGCGTAGGTGGGTCTCGGTCGGCCAGTTGGAGGTAGTTGAACATAAATTTTGAACGTGGATGTGTGTCCAAAAATTTTGAATGTGCATGCATGTCCAAATGCTGACGTGGAATTTGGGTGATGAGATGGTACCATGTGGACAATCGTGCAATCATCGCTATGTTGCCAACAAAAGTTGCTCACCTGATAACTACAGTGTTAGATTATGGTGACTGATCAAGAAAGTACTGTACATACTTCATAAATAGTGGGGTTTGGGGCCATGGTTGACATGGTAGCTGACATATTATGGCTGACATATGGCCAACATTCTATAACCCTAATATGTATTAATACTTGTATAAAAGGGTTTAGGGTTGGGTATTTTTCTATATATTGTGATGAGAAATTGGTTCTTGCGATGGTATTGAGCTGTAAGGGATTATAGATTGTAATTAGGTTGTAATCGCTGGATTGTAATAAGATTAGACTTGCTATTTTGGTGGATGTAGCCCAGGGATTGGGTGAACCATGTTAAATCTTGGTGCCTTGTCTTCATTTCTATGTGATTTATTATTTTCTGTTATTGGTTATATTTGCATGTAGTTTTTATTTCTATCTGTGATTTATCCTAACAAGTGGTATCAGAGCGAGGTTGTCTTTCAGTTATCCTCTGTAGGAAAGTCTCACAGTTAAGTGGGAGTCTCACGGTTGAGTGGGAGCGATGGAAAATGAGGGTAAGCTGAGGGTTGACAGGTTAAAGGGGATGAACTTCCAGTTATGGAAGATGCAAATGGAAGACTATCTATATCAGAAGGATTTATGGAAGCCGTTGGAAGGCAAAGCCAAGAATCAGGGAACTATGTCAAAGGCTGAATGGGATCTTGTGGGCAGAAAGGCACTCAGAAGCATTCGGTTATGCTTGGCACCATCGGTGGCATTTAATATTACGAAAGCAAAGATGACAGAAGATTAGTTGAAAACCCTAGCAACACTGTATGAAAAGCCCTCCGCTTCAAAGAAGGTATTTCTCATGAAGCATTTATTTAATATGAAAATGGTAGTAGGTGGATCTGTTGTAGATCATTTAAATGAGTTTAATACTATTACTAGTTAGTTATCTTTTGTGGGTATCAATTTTGATGAAGAAATTAGGGCTCTCTTGATTTTGTGTTCTTTGCCTGAAAGTTGGAATGACTTGGTAATGGCAGTGAGTAATTCTGTTCCTGGATCTAGTACCCTAAATTATGTTGATGTGATCGATGTTGTTTTGAGTGAGGAAACTCGTAGGAAATCTGTAGGAGGATCTACATTAGGAAGTGCTTTGAATGCAAAAAGTAGGGGCAGAACAACTAAAAGAGGAAGTAACTCTGGAAATCATTGGAAATCAAGAGGAAAGTCAAAGGGGAGGAGGTCTCAATCGGGAGGACCAAATGATTGCTGGTACTGTGGGAAACCAGGGTGCAAAAAGAAAGATTGCTGGAATCGAAAGAAAAAGGAAGGAGATAAATCAGATGAAGACAAGGAGGCAAATGTGGTAAGTAACAAATCCGAAGAGGATGCTTTGCTTCTATCTTTAGAGAGTGTTGATGATTCATGGGTTTTAGATTCTAGTGCTTCATTTCATGCTACACCTCATAGAGGTTATTTCATTGATTATGTCCAAGGGGATTTTGGGCTTGTTTATTTGGGGGATAATGAACCCTGTCAGATTGTTGGAAAGGGAAAAATTAAGATTAAGTTGCAGAATGGGAATCATTGGCTACTACATGAGGTAAGACATGTTCCAAGGCTGAGTAGAAATTTAATTTCGGTCGATCAACTCGATAATGAGGGTTGTGTAGTTACTTTTAATGATAAAAATTGGAAGGTTTCAAAAGGTTCCCTTGTAGTAGAAAAATGTCTGAAATTAGGCACCTTATATCTTTGTACAGGTCATATTGTTCCTACTACTTTGATTGTTTAAGAGAAAAATGAATGTTCAGAAACAATTGCTTCAGTTGAGTAGGAAGAACAAATAGCTGTTGTAGATTCTGATACAGCGCTGTGGCACAATAGTCTTGGGCACATGAGTGAGAAAGGTATGAAAGTACTTCATTCAAAGAAATTTTTACCAGGTCTAAAATGTGTTAATATGGATTTCTGTGAAATTTGTGTGTATGAAAAACAAAAGAGAGTGAGGTTTGTAAAGACTGGGAAGGAAAACAAAAAGGAGAAATTAGAGCTTGTGCATACAGATGTATAGGGACCAACTCAGGTATCTTCTCTTGGTGGCTCTCATTATTATGTTACATTTATTGATGATGCAACTAGAAAAGTATGGGTTTATTTCCTTAGACAAAAATCTGATGTATTTCAAACTTTTAAGAAATGGAAATGCTTGGTTGAAAATGAGACTGGTAAGAAATTAAAATGTCTTAATGGTTGTGAGTATTGCAGTCATGAATTTGAACATTATTGCTCCACTAATGGTATTCGTAGACAAAAAATTGTTCCAAGGACTCCATAGGAAAATGGAGTGGCTGAACGCATGAACAGGACTATAATGGAGCGCGCAAGGAGCATGAGGTTGCATGTTGGGTTGCCCTTACACATGTGGGTGGAGGTTGTCAATACTACAATATATTTGATTAATAGAGGTCCCTCTACTCCTTTAGGCTATGGTATTCCAGAGGAAGCATGGACTGGTAAGAAGGTGAGTTATTCTTTTCTCAAGACCTTCAGTTGTGAAGCTTTTGCTCATATAGACTCTGAAAATAGAACCAAGCTAGAAGCTAAATCAAAGAAATGTGTCTTTGTTAGATATGGCATTAACAAATTTGGTTATAGGCTTTGGGATTTTGAAAATCTTAAAATTGTTAGAAGTCGGGATGTCATATTCAATGAGAAAGTGTTGTACAAAGATCTATTGTAGCAACATGAGAAGAAAGAAGATGATTATGTAGTGCTGGATGATACTCCAAAAGCTGATGTTCCAGCCATTCCTCATGATGTACAACAACTACAACAACAAATACCACACACACCAGTGAATGTTAGATGGTCAACGAGGAAAATTAGACCTCCACAAAGGTTTTCTCCCTCTTTGTATTCTATTCTACTTATTGATGCTGGTGAACCTAAAAGTTATGATGAAGCTGTGTAGGTGGATACTAAGATTCAGTGGGAGTCTGCTATGAAAGATGAAATAGACTCTTTGCTAAAAAATAAGACATGGAATTTGTGCAAGTTGCTTGCAGGTAAAAAGGCTTTATAGAATAAGTGGGTTTATAGGTTGAAAGAAGAGGAAGGAGGTAAGAAAAGATTTAAGGCTAGGTTAGTTGTAAAAGGATTTGCACAAAAAAAGGGAATTGGTTTTGATGAGATATTTTCTCCTGTTGTTAAAATGACTTCGATTCGTACTATTTTAAGTCTTGTGGCTACTGAAGATTTGCATTTAGAGCAGCTGGATGTTAAAACAACCTTTTTTCATGGTGATTTGGATGAAGAAATGTATATGGCTCAGCCACAAGGTTTTGAGGTCAAAGGTAAGGAGAACATAGTGTGCAAATTGAAGAAAAATTTATATGGCTTAAAGCAAGCACCTCGACAATGGTATCTAAAATTTGATAGTTTTATGCATGAGCATGGATATAACAGGTGTCATTCAGATTACTGTGTTTATTTTAAGAGGTTGGATGATGATAGCTACATTATTTTATGTTTATATGTTGATGATATGCTTGCAGCTGGGTCTAACATGGATCATATTAAGGGGCTAAAATGCCAGTTAGCACATGCATTTGCTATGAAGGATTTGGGGGCAGCAAAAAAAATCCTTGGTATGAAGATTTGCAGAGATAGGAAGAACAAAAAATTGATGCTATCTCAAGCTGATTATGTTGAGAAGGTGTTGCAACGTTTCTCTATGGAGAATGCTAAAGCTGTCAGCACACCTTTACCTGGTCATTTGACATTGACTAAGGAGATGTGTCCCAAGACACAGGAAGAGGAGGATAAGATGTCTAAGGTACCCTATGCTTCAGTTGTAGGAAGTTTGATGTATGCTATGGTATGCACTAGGCTAGATATTGCACATGCAGTGGGAATCGTTAGCAGGTATATGAGTCATCCAGGATTTGAGCATTGGAATGCTGTCAAGTAGATTCTCAGATATTTGAGAGGAACATCCAATAAGTGTTTACACTTTGGGGGCTCTACTACTAATTTATAGGGCTATGTTGACTCAGATTTGGCGAGAGATATTGATACCAAGTGGAGTACTACAGGTTATGTCTTTACTATTGGTGGGGCAGCCGTGAGCTGGGTTTCTAGGTTATAGAAGATTAATGCTCTATCTATAGCCAAGGAGATGATATGGCTTTAGTTCTTCTTGGAACAATTGGGACATGCTTAGAAGGATAATTATTTATTCACTGATAGTCAGAGTGCCATTCATCTTACAAAGAATTTAGCTCTGCATTCTAAGACCAAACACATACAGTTGTGGTACCATTTCATTCGGTTAGTTTTGGAGGATGGACAGTTAAAGCTAGAGAAGATACATACCAATGAAAATCCAGCAGATATGTTGACAAAGGTTGTAACACGGGAGAAGCTGAACTCCTCTTTAGCTTCAGTTGGTCTTTCAGACTGACCATGAATAAAAGAACAGTAGAGTCCAGGGTGGTTTGATCCAGTGGGAGCCCCATATGGTTGTGGTATTGGTACAGGATCAGTCTCCAAGTGGGAGATTGTTGTTTAGTGTGGAGCCTGATCAGTCCCCAAGTGGGAGATTGTTAGATTATGGTGACTAATCAGAAAGTACTGTACATACTTCATAAATAGTGGGGTTCAGGGCCGTGGCCCTCATGGTAGCTGACATATTATGGCCGACATATGGACGACATGTTATAACCCTAAAGTGGTTTAATACTTGTATAAAAGGGTTTAGGGTTGGGTATTTTTCTATATATTGTGATGCAAAATTGGTTCTTGTGACAATATTGAGCTGTAAGGGATTACAGATTGTAATCAGGTTGTTATCACTGGATTGTAATAAGATCGAACTTGCTATTTTGGTGGATGTAGCTCAGGGATTGGGTGAACCGCGTTAAATCTTGGTGCCTTGTGTTCATTTCTGTGTGATCTATTATTTTCATTTATTGGTTATATTTGCATGTAGTTTTTATTTCTGTCCGTGGTTTATCCTAACATACAGTGACATGTCAACTAGTGAGGTGGCATCGTGGTGTGGTGATGAGTAGGCAATTTAGTGGAATCAATGGATGGATGAGGTTACTAGAAAATTTTGCCAAAATCTAGTGGTCGCCATGTTGCCACCAAAAAAATGAAGAATATCTAGCAAGCGACATGGCGACTTGCCAGAAAATTCAAGAATCTAGCAAATAGTTGAGACAAGGAATGTGGGGCCCACTCAGGTACATATGACCTGTGAGATGATGACAAGTGGCAATTTCCAAATGGTCAGAGGAGGAAAGGGAGATTTTTTAAATATAAAAATAATGCATGTGTGAGTGTTCATTCAAATAGAGATGTGAAGAATTTTAAAAAGTAAATGTTCTATAGTTTGAACTATAGAACTATTTTAAATTTTTAAATTTTTTTGGTTTTTAATGCAAACCATGAATAGAGGCCTAAACCTTCAAATGGCCATAACTGGGGTGATTTTTATTGAAAATGTGAGCTCTAATATACCACTAGAACTGGAACGAGCTAAATTTTCCATTTCTAAGGTCAGTTATTGCATATGTGCTCACTTGTTCATGCTATAAGCCAATTTGTAAATTTTGAGGCATTCTCAGCAGAATGGATGTTTTTCATCATTGAGCATCTGAGTCTGTTAGAGGGAAGATTTAAAGGCTTGTTAGGATTTGAATGTGGAAAAAATCATCTTTAAACTATTTTCTTGCATTCTGGAGGTCATATTGTAACTAGTTTTTCATTTTTACCGTGAATTCATTTTAACACCAAAATCAGTTACATTCTTTCATCATCACATTTCTAAGATATTTGATGCCTTTGAGGGGTAAAATGAAAGGATTTGATTCACCTATTGAAGAGAGAAGGTAGATAGAGGCTTTCTTAGCTTCTTGGGAAAGAATTTTGAATGGACACATGTTAGTTGCAGAGCAGATTTGGGAATTCACCTCCTCTTATATGATTCTCATGCTTTCTCATTGTAAACGTTCTAGTTTTTCATTGTGAGACCATAGGTTGTAGCTTTTGGAGAAAAATTACTCATTGCTATGATACCAAGTTTTGGTTCTAGTCTTGACGTATTCCCAATACCGTGACACCATTATTTTAGCATAATTCTCTTGTATGAACAACATCAAGAAGGATAAAATAGATAGTTGAGATCTATTAGGTGTTTTTGTGTTTTCATTTCATGCATATGAATGTATTATTTCAAGGAAATTAATACAAAGAAAAAAAGATGATTGAGTTTCATTTTAAGTCTTGTCTCCTTTCTTGACGAGCTTCAATGTTTTATGATCTTTGAACAAAGAGCTTAGGTTATAGTTGCAGTCCCTTAAGGCTGTATGTTATTTCATTGCTGCTTGTAACTCAAGGGGTTATGTAAATGCTTTAGGGAATCAACAGGGTTGCTAATTTATTGAGAAGGATATCATGTAAGAATGAGATCTAGATTGAACATGGATGTCTATTTACAAGGTGGATAGATAGATTGTATATCTGAATATATAAATAAGTATCAGATATCCATATGTATGCATCTAATTCATGGATTTTCCCAATGGATTAGGCATTGGTTAGCTATAGGATCATTAGTTCTTACTGCTACATATTTGAGGTTTTTTTGAATTCAACATTATTAATCAAACATTCTTTCCCTTTCATGTTGAAGAACCTAAATGTGATGCCCTCACTCAGCTTGTGAATATCATAGAATTTGCATTTAGCTATTGTAGGTCTATGTCATTGCATAGGTGTTAGGAGATATAAGGGATTTTATCTACTTTGTTAGATTCATGAATATGTTTTTGTATTGGTACCATATCAATTGAATCTAAGGTCCACCCACCTAGGTCTTGTAGAGCTTCAAGTGAAGAAGGGTCAAAGCCTTATAGTTTGCCTGTGTCTGAATTGATATGTTAAAGATGGGAATTAACTACCCCTAGGTGTGTCATATTATCATTAGGGTGATTGGAAACCTACAAGGTCTTCAAAAACCAATAGCTCTGATAGCTTGTTCACCCTTCAAGCATTCATCTCCTTAAGCCTTCTTGCTTAACATGCCATTGCAAACTCTTCTCTTAGGTCACTTGATGAAGCAAAACCCTTAATTCCTTCTCCTCCTTACGTTTTTGCACATGACACCAACCTCTTTTGTTTCATGACTAGTCATTCCTATAAATAGGAAATTAGAATATTTCCTACTCATTATCCATTGTCAAAATTAGGGTTTTGGATGAATTAGGTAGGATACAATGTATCTACCCATATCTTGTCTTTTCTAGAAACTTATCCTGAAATCCATTTGAATTCACCAAAAAATGGTTTACATCAAATTATGTGCCACTATCTCATCAACCTTTCTTCCTCCTGGGTCACAAGTTTCAAGAAAATTAACTTGTTAGCTTAGATTCGAAAAATCTTTGATCTTTAACATAATGTAGCAACTTGACGTTATCAACCTTCTAATGCTTGACACATACTGCATTGCTCGACATCGACTATAAAATCATTCAACATCAACTAAATTTTATTGGTGCTTGGCTTCAACTAAACTTTAATTGACATCAACTATCTTTCTTGAAATCCATTAGAATTTTCTTTTACTTGGCTCCAACTGACTTTCTACTCAGCTTGTACTAACTTTGCTTGGCACCTACTATCCACTCGATCAAGCTTAATAGATAAACTTTGTTTAACTTGTTCTTCTAAACTTTCTAAGTGTAGCCAATATTTGTAACCTTAAGTAGATTATCAATTCATCATGTCATTGCTATCTTAACTGATCCTTGTACTTCATTACATAATCATAACTCAACCTTTTCTCTAGGTGCTTTTATTACATCTTATTGAACAAATCCTCCTCATCAATAAACTAAGTGATAGTACTTGAATATTATAAGCAATTATCTTGCCAGTAGATAGTAGGTTTGACATCAGTGACAAAAAATGATTGAAACACATAGTCTTCTTCAACAATCTCCTTCTTAACAATCTCTTTTTCAATTAGATTTCAACACATCTTTGTACACTAGTCTCCAATAGTGGTATATGTAGCTATGCCTCCCAACCACATGGAACCCATAGGTCTACTCCCATCATGTTGATGGAGATAATGATTCAACCACAAACACACACAAGCACAATGTCCATGGCTAAGAGTCATGGTAGACAGTATGATGACTAAAACCAAAAACATAGACAATTCATAAACTATAGGTCCTAGTCAGCCACTCAATGGACTACTAAGTAGGGGCTGGCATCATGGAGAGTCACTTGTCATCAACAAGCCCAAGCTAGTTTCATAGCTTTACTACCCAATAGAAGGCGTACATTCTAGGTGGTAACTCTCCCCAACAAAAGGTACAATTCCCAAGTTTTTAATTATCTTATATTTATTACCACCTAGTATTTTTTAGTTATCACTTCTATAAAACTTCTTCTTCTAACCAATGAGAAATAGTCACCAGGTTGTAGGATAGAATCCCCTCCATGTGCTACCCTACCCTACCCATGCTCATCCAACGATGAGTACTAGTAGGCATGCATATTCCCAACCCAACCCCAATGATCATACATTTCAAAAGTACCATGAAAGATTGAGTGTTAGAAGTCACCCAAAAAATGTAGATGCACATTCTTGTGTGTGTTGCACCACCATCACAAAGATCATAACACAAGGACTGGATGAGAACATAAGTAAAATATACTCAACTGAAAATAGATTCAGGAGGATGGATTCTACATGAATCCCAATAAACAATAAAACCATTCAACATAAACTCACTCAACTGACCTCAATTTGAGAGTATGGATTCTACATGAATCACAATGATGGAATAAGACCAAACATCATGAACTCACTCAAGTGGCCTCAATCTGGGAGTATGGATTCTACACGAATCCTAGTGTCCACGAAATAATAACAAGGGTCCAAAAGAAACAATATCACCAAGTATAAAATCAGTCAACCAAACACAAAGTCAGGAGTACAGATGCAATATGCATCCCAATGCAAACATAAAAGTCCAAAAATGGTCTAATTGACATCCTACAGATAATCCAATTCCATGACAACATCATGCCAAGAAAAGCCAAGAAAATTGGGTGACACACAAATCAGGCAAAAAACCTCAAAACTCAAAAACTTCAAAATTAAAACCCATTTCATATTAGGACACAAAAGCCAAAAATATTAGATAAAATCTAGGTTTGGAGTCTATATGCAAAAATGACTAGCATAACGATGCAAAACCCCAAACCCTTATCTCAAAAAATAGGGAAATACTCATACCTGCCCAACTGAGTAGAGCTAGCATACAGAAATGAAGGGGAAATGGAGCTGAAATAATAAAAAAAGAGAGCCCTACCTCATAGTCAAAATGGAAAAATGAGAATCTGAACCATAAAATAAAAATCCAGTAGAAGTAGCCAAAAATCATAGCAATCCACAGTCTCCCTGAGCTAGATACAACAAGATCGATCTCGTGATGATCCCGCACCCGTAGCTCCCACAATGAACAAAATAGTATTTTCTCATTAAGAGGATTTTGAGTTTTACTCTCAAACTTTCTAATTCAAAATTGAGAAGTGAGGAATTAAATTCCTTCTTGGATACTTATTCACTTTTTGAGCGAATAATCGATTAGGGAAAATAACCAACCAACTTAGTTAGAACTCGAATCAACCCAAACAAAAATAGGCTATTCCTAGAAATAGGAATTCATTTATGGAAAAGTTGCCAAAAATTAAAATAAAATAAAAAAAAGCCCCAAAACCCCAAAATCATAGAATTTCCTTAACAACTTTTGCGATAATGTGAAACTCTAAATGCACAGACATGCTCATTGGTCTAACCACATTTATGCAAATGAGTTCAGATTTAATAATCATCGAAAGGGTTAATTAAATAATTAAAAATAAGGATACGCCAACCATATAGGTTGACATTGGTAAAATATGAATGACTGAATCACTAACTCCATGTGCCACTACTAGGGATATAAATTCTGTACACTAAACAACACGATCAAGTGCAATTGCATATAACAACATAGCGAACACAATAAATTCATTAAATAACCTAATTTAACCATTTATTCAATTATACCAAAATAGTCCATTTGCATCACTCACATTCACATATAGCATAATGAAACAAGAATGAAGTAAATAACCATAGCATTAAATCTATCACATAACATAATTAGGGATATGTCCAAATACTGGATAACTAGATATCATCATAAAACACATTGTCATCTCAAAATGGCATCATCATGCAATATGATCAACTGAACAACATAGTATTTTAACATCTATGATACTGAAATCAAAGTACAACATCTAATCCTCAGGTCATCTCAAATGTAAAACATCACATAAGTTACAAATATCTCTTAGATCAAAACATAACAAGGTAAATATCCACAACACAAAACCAATGAATCAAACATGAGAAATTCATTTCTAATTATTTAATTATTTAATAATGGTTGTTTAAACAACATTAAAAGGGCACTAAAAAAACATAAGTAAACATAGTCATATACATGACTAACCACTGCTATAGGAACCTAGTCCAGTGTAGCAGGGTAATAGTACATAGTGCAATCTCTACACACATCTCATGGTAATCATGAAATGATCTAATGATACTACATCAATCCTTGTAAACATTAGCACAAACCTTACTGACTCATCTAACACATCATAATCTCATAAATCAACCATAAGCATAAAAAAAGCAACTAATATAGTAACCTAAATCAAATCATCTCAAGGGTGTAGACCACTCATGGTGCCAATCATGATCCTTTCTCAAGGAGAGATCAACAAAGTTTCATCCATTAGGATGACTTACATAAGTCAAATGGATGAGGCACTACAATCTACCAATGGTGGACACGTGGTTACACCTAGTGTGATTGATAGGTTATCTCATGCATTTCTCCTAGTTACCATGCATTGCCTATATATTTAGGAACATCTACTTTGTATTCATTGATCATGTTGTTGGAACTATAAGAGGAGTAACTGAGAGGGGAGGGGTAAATCAATTACTAAAAAATAAATCTTAGATCCCTTAGATGTCAATACAAAAAAAATTGATTAAATTGTATTTTGTTGTAGCTTGGCAAATAGACATGCACTTGGTTTACTCTAGCAAATAGTACAACTTGACAATAATTGAAATAACAAAAGTAACTCAACAAATGAAAATCATAAGATGCTTTCTATGATTAGCCTTATTTAACTTAGTTGCAAACACATAAAAGAAATAGCATAAACATAAGTGACACCAAGATTTAACGCGAAAACCCAATTTGGGAAAAACCACCAATTACAACTAGTTACTAATTTTCACTCTTCTAAATTGAGCCCTATCAGGAGCCAAACTTGTTAAAGGTTACAAAACACACTGTTAGGTGTGACCCTATTAGAGGATTTAATCACTCTATTAGGAGTGGCCTTGTTAGAGGTCTTTAGATGCTTCAAATAGAAATGCCACCTCATTAGAGGAATTACAAATAACTATTAAGCTAACTCAATTAAGAGATTTAGATCACTCCTAAAATGATTAGAAAATAACAATGAGATGACCTAATTTTTGATGCAATTGAATTTTTGATTATAGATCTAAATTCTGGCTTGTATACTTGATCCTTCTTGATCACATGTATCTTTGCAACTCAACAAGGATATTCTGCTTATCCTTCTAATTCACTTCCTCTAAGCATCATCAAATCTTGTATTCACTTCCACACATTTAGTCCTCAAATTGACCTTATATTTATATCTTACACATTGTCAAGTTGGTTTGAATATAAATTAGAATACTCAATAATCATCTTCCCAGTTGGCTTTAATATAAATTAGAATACTTAATATTCATCTTTTGCTAGAATCAACAACTAAATAAATTGAACTCAATATACCAAAACAAGAAAATCCTTCATTAGATGACCATGCTCAGTGGACACTAACTCAGAAACAATTTTCCTATGTTAAGCAAGTGAACTAGGTTAACATTACATATTCACAAAGTTCCTTTGGTAACCAAGTGAGCTCAATTAACATTGGTTCCATCCAACATTTTCTTCATTAACTAAGTGAACTTAGTTAACACTCAACTTTTGCAAAATTTCCTTTGATGAACAAGTGAACTTGGTAGATAATGTCTTCTAAACTAGGAAAACTCTAGAATCCTCAATAGAACATGAGACTTTCTTTATTTCCCAAGTGAGCTCAGCATATATTGACTAACAATGATATGCCATTTTATGTAACATCAAATACAATACACAATTAATCAATTATTTTCAACAGTCTCCCTCTTTGGCATTGATGGTAATACAACATGTCATAATACAATGAAATTTTTAGATCAAGAATAAAGTAAGGAACATATCCTTAGTTTCATTCTAATTCTCATTCATGAGAACTCCTTCTATTAGTGTGAATCTCCTCTGCCTTTAGTTTCTTCCTCTGTCAGGAAAACTCTATCTTCAACATCTTCTTCTGATAAAAAACTTCCTTCTTTGATATTAGGCTATATTCCCCTTCTTTGTCATCTCTAAAGTTCTCCTTCTATGAGATATGACAAAAAACTTCTCCCTCTTTGACATCTCATGCCAAAGAAAATATTTAGTGAATATCAATATACCTTATATACTAACTCATTTACAATGTGCCTTTTTGAATACTACATCAATTGATTAATTTTCAACATGCTCTAGTTGATGCATCACTAAACTGCATTTAGTGAGCTTCAGATAGGGGAATGACCCCTAACTTACCTCTTAGATAAAAAAATGCATCCTTAGGTAATGGCTTAGTGAATATATCTGAAATTTTCTCTTTAGAATTCACATAGTCCAATCTTACCTCTTTATCTTGTACCAATTCTCTCAAAAATGATATTTTATAGTAATGTACTTGGTTTTAGTATGCATCACATGATTCTTGGATATATTAATTTCACTAGTGTGATCACAGAAGATAACCACTGGATCCTTGATCTCTATCTTCATACTTGCCAATAGTTGCTTGAACCAAACAACATTGGAACAATTAACTACTACTACCACATATTCTGCCTCTGCTATGGACTGAGAAATACAATTATGCTTCTTGCTTGTCCAAGATACTAGTCTTTTACCAAGAAAGAATGCTCCACCACTTGGTCTTTTTCTATCATCAACACCACCTATCTAATCAACGTTTGCGAATACTTTCAAATCCAAATTTCCTCCTTTTTATACTATAATCCATAGTCTTTAGTACCTTTCAAATACCTCATGATTCTCTTGATTTCCATCATGTGGTTTTCTTTGGGATTTGTTGAGAATCTTTCCACCATACCAACTGCTAATGCAATATCAGGCCTTGTGTGCACTACATACTGCAATTTTCTAATGACTATTTATATGTGGTTCTATCTACCTCTTTGGAATCATAATTTTTAGAAAGCTTATTTCCAGTAGACATAGGTATTCCAACATGTTTTGAATCTTCTATTCCAAAATTCTTTAGTATCTCCTTCATATATTTGGATTAAGTATTATAGATGCCATCATTCTTTTGTTGAAACTGCAATCCAACAAAGAATTTTATTTCTCCAAACATGGACATCTCAAATTCTTTACTCATCTCTACTGAAAAGAACTTGCACAAGTCATCATTTCCTGTAAATAAAGTGTCATCCACAAATATTTTTGCCAATACAATCTTCTTGTCTGTTCCCTCTTTGATATACAAACTATTTTTATCATTTGTTCTTTGAAAACCAATCTTTATCAAGTAGTTATGAAGTCTTTCATACCAAGCTTTGGGAGCTTTCTTGATACCATACAATTTTTTGTGTAATTTGTAGACCATATCTCTTTTGCTAGGATCTACAAAACCTTTTGGTTGTTCAATGTAGACTTCCTCATCAAGAATTCCATTCAAGAATGTAAATTTTACATCCATTTGATAAAATTTAAATCTTCTATGTGCTGCATATACTAGTAAAGTTCTAACACCTTCTAATCTTGGAACAAGATAAAAAGTTTCACCATAATCAATACCTTCTTCTTGAGAATAACCTTTGCAAACTAACCTTTCTTTGTTTCTTGAAACTTTTCCATCTTCATTTAGCTTATTTTTGAATATGCACTCTATGCTAATTACATTTTTATCCTTGGGTCTAGGAACAAGAGTCCAAGTCTTATTCTTCTCTATCTATTCTATTTCTTCATTCATAGCTTCAATCCAACTTTCATTATCCAAAGCATCATTAACATTTCTAGGTTCAAATTCAGCAAGAAAACATGTACCTTTCAATTTGTTTCTTGTTATTATTCCATTTAACTTGTATCCAATGATCTAATTAGGTGCATGGTGCCTTGTAACATATCTTTCTCACATAGGTACTTTGGATTTAGAACATATTCCATTAATCTCTTCATGATATTCAATATCAATCTCGTGTCCAACTGTCTGTGACTTTGGTCGATCTAACTCGATTTGTTCTGGCACTAGCTCAGTAGCTTTTGACTGTGGCTTAAGTGGTATTGGGTGAAACTTGATAGCTTTTGGAGATTTCGGAGACTAAGGAGGTGAGGCCTCTTGACTTCCAAATGGATTTGGAAATGTATTAGGTTTGTTGGTGTTTGAAACTATAGAATAACAAAATTTACAATACAAAGTGATAATACTCACATAACATAAGAATTAGCCAATTCCTATTAACGATTACATGTGAAAACCACTTGGATCCAACTTCAACAAAACCAAGGATTGTTTTCTACTCTTTAGGTTATGCAAAACCAAGGTGGGTATACCTAGGGATGATTCTAATGTAAATTATTTTTTTATGAGACTTAATTTAGTTTCATTCTAATTCTCATCATTCATTTTGGACATATACATGATTTATCCATTTCTTGATATTCTCTGATTCAAACACATCCCTCATAAGTGGATTTGGTCACAATTCTCCTTGAGTTTACAATTATTCTTGGGAAAAGTAGCTAGCTAAGACTCATAATTAAAATATAAATGAGTGCTAACCAGCATTATAACCTTGAACAAAGTGGAATGAAAATGATTTTGAATTTATAATTGTTTTGACATGTAGAAGCATAATCTACTCTTAACCATTTCTATTCTATGTGACTAGTACCTTATCTATGGGAGCAAAGAGTCAACTATTGGTAGGAGATCTTGTTCAATTAACTTGTAATTGAATTTATCAACTATATTTACCCATTTCTATTCTTATGAAATATCCTTTCTATAAACTCATGAGTTCTACTAATTTACTGAAGCATTTACATAATCCCTTGAATTAAAAGCAACAATATAACCAACATACAACCCATCAAGACTGCATTCAATCAATTGAAACTTATTCAAATGATCTCAAAATTAATGAATTCATGAAATGGAGATAGAAATTGGTGACACAGATCTAGTGTAAATACCCTTTTGCATTATCCTTTTAGATGACTAATACAATAACTAGTAGAAACTCAATGAAAATCCCAAAATATCTTACTGATTCTATTATTTCTTTATATCATTAGAGAGTACATAATTGGAAGTAAACTCAAAAAAAACTACACACTGCTAAACCGACTATATTTTTTGAAAACCACCAAAATTATACAACTTTTAGACCATCACAATGCCTTGAAAACTCATTTATATAAGCATGAGTTGCAAAAAGCAAATGGAATTTGTGATTGATAGGTGTCCTTTTACAACAAGAAGTACAACAACCTTTTTCAAAATATCCATGACACCTTAATTCAAAAACAAAAAAACAAAAATAGTTGCAGATGACAGCTGGAGCATAAACTCTTTAATTTTGTCTTTTTCTCTAATTGCTCCCTATTGGTAAAGTCTTTGTTTCTGTGATTTCTACCCATACAATGACTTCTCTTTTGGTGGACCACTCACATGTTTTGGTTGTTGCTAATTCACCTATAGATTTCTGCCACCTGGCATCAGTAATCACTTTCCCCTATGTGATAAATATATTCATTTTAGTTTCAATTTTGAAGAGAGTGTCAATAAGTTCATTAAAAGCATGCTCATCAATATCTCCTTCAAAAATGGAAGCCACTTGTAGAAAGTCTACAATATGGTCAAAATAATTAGACCATTCATTCAAATCCCTCACTTGATTGCTAGAGTCAAGAACATAAATAATCAAAGAATAAAAACCACTTGTTAGCACATTCATCTTATTCTAAATTGTTGCCAATTTCCCTATGAAGAACTAAAATAGATCTTTTACCTTGTCCATGCCCTCTTTTACAAAAATAACCTTATCAGGAAGGTCTAGCTTTTTGGCTAGCAATGGTATTAACCTGTCAAAGAATTGCATGTAAGGACCCCATTGTTGGAAGATTGGATCAAGCCATCCTACTGCTTCTTTGCACATCTGTTCTGCAGATTGTAAATTGATGAATGTATTATAAGCATCTTGAGATATTATCTTCAAGATGCTTATTCTATGACTTAGTACATTCATGATAAAATTCTTCTTGGTTGCATTGTCATATTAGGGAACTTCTGCTTCCACATTCACTACAGGCACTGGCACTCTCACCCCTATAGGTACATCTTCTATTTGGGCCTCTACTTCCACAATGTTCTTTACCTCTTCCACATGTCCAGATGTATGTTTTGCCTCCACTATGGTCTTGAGTTGGTGTTTTAGGGATACCACTTCTGCTTCTAAGCTTTGAATTTTACCCTCCAACTCCTCTATCCTCTATTTTTTCACATAGTTGGTCTTCAACTCTTCCTCATATAACTTTTTGACATATAGACATTCATTGTATGTAGTAGCTAACATGTCCTTAATTTGATCTAATTTTTCCTCATTCATGAGTTCAAAGTGTTTGAATAGGCTAGATATCTCTTTTCTAGTGGTATTGTCCAATATCCACACAATCATGTTGCCTTTTGCAGTTTCTTGTATGTCCATCATATTAGGCTTCTTGGTGTTAGGGGAAAAACTCCATAGTGCTAGGGTTTTTGTGTCTATGTTGAATCCTGACCCCCTCTTCAGTCCTTCACTACTACTGGCTTCATAGCTGATGGATTTGTCTTGTCTCCTTATTTGATCAAGAACAAAAGCTCTCTCAATATCCTAATTTGGTACTAGAATCATATCACTCCTATGCACCAACTCCCTAGCCTCTGCAGGGGTCATAGTTTCACTATCCAGGTCATAAGCTAGCAAATTTTCAACCAATTCTTTGTTTTTATCAGGATCCTCTCCTAGCATGATGCTTAATATGAGCTCATTTTTCTTTATTTTGTAAAGAAAACTTTTAAATCTTGATGATTTAATGAAATCATCATCCTCCATAAACTTTTTAGATTGGACGAGTTTTTCATCCAATCTTGATGTTGCAATTTGAAGATCATTAGAGGCTCTTCCTGCCTTTGTAGTTCTTTGATGCAAATAATTTTGCGTAATTTTTGCAAAATATTCATCATTTCCTGGCATCACTTGTAAAGCCCTACTCGCCATCCTCTCTGGGATGTGCATTATTTTTTGCCTTTTGTTGCCCTTTGGCACCCATGTTGAAGATGATGGTTGTTCTTCCTCAACATCAACTTCCAATTGTAAATCTGGCTCAGGGGATTCTCTGTTTATATTTGCCTCCTCTCCCTCTAGCTCATGTGGCATTTGAGACATGATATAATCAAAGTTCTCAACCATCTTTCTCAAATTTCTAGGTTATGGAATCTCTATATAGAAACCTTTGAAATTAGGGTTTGTTCTTTTTAAGGCCTCCTCCACCTTTCTTATCTCACAGTATTTTCCTTGTAGCTCATCAGCCTCCGCTATTGCTACTATATTAGCAATCAAACCTTCTATAGGAATTGGTTTTCTTGGAGGTAGAATATATCCCCTGATGGCCTTTACCTCATTTGTGATGTAATTTTCTAGATCATACATCCTATAAGGTCAAGTAGAAAATTTGTACTAACCTAGGTACTCACTCAACTCCTCATATTCAATTTTTCCTATTTCAAAATCTCCTACCTTAAAAGTTCTACAAACAAATGTGGGTTTGTGTAGAGAAGGAGGGATCATCTCCTTGTTCATTAAAAGGAATTGCCAAAAGAATTCAATAATAGCTAATCTAGGGGGTAAATATTTGGGCAATATATGAGGAGGCTATGGGCATGCATATACTCTCATCAATTTTCACTCCTTAAAAAAACATATGTCCCTCCAGTTATGATCCAATTTAGTTTTCTCATCCAGAAAGGGAGGTCTAAGAAAAGTTTTCTAAACATTTGGTGCCCTAAAGAAAGTATGGTCTAATTGCCTCATAATCATAGAACTGAAAAAATCAAAAAATATAAGTGCATTTGAATAATAAAAATTTCTATCCCAAATGTGAGTCCATAGTTGCATAGGTAACTCACCAAATTCATTAGAAGTTTGGTTGATGAAGTCATGGCTGATGTAACCAATGTTGTAATACAAGATCAGGTGCATCAACAATGAGTAATGATGAAATTTGAAATCTTTTGTCTCTCCTTTCTTTGCATTAACAATTTAATTATGCATGCTATCCATGATTAATGCCACATAATCATATTCTTTGTTGTGGAAGGGGTCCTATATGTCAAATGCTATCAAAAATAATGAACCATATATGCAGTCCTCTGCACCATCACTTCCTAGAACTTTGTGTAGTTCGTATAAAGTATTCTTAAAGTAATTCTTGAACCTGCTCAAGTGAAAATGATTCCTTACCTTCTTTGGAATTAGCCCTACCTTTTTAACATTGTAATGGATGTGGGGTAGCATCACATTGTTCACAAAATAGGTCTTGTTCCTCCCAAATTTGCCTTGTAAATCTGCAATGCCTATGGGCACATCCATTTGTCCCTCCAAACTAAAAGCTTCTATGAAAGAAGTTCTATCCGGTGTGCACAAAAAACTCTCATTATTCCTTTAGAATATCTTGGTGACTATATTGTAAGAATTTATTAGTGCTTTTAACAAGCCCACATTAACAAATACCTTTAGGAAGATTAATTTTGCCATGTTCCTATTCCATGGGTTGCAGATCGGTATGTTTGTAGTTTTATTTTGGTAGAAATACAAAAATAGATTAAAACCATCAATCCTAGGACATTTTGCATCCTTGACCAGGAAATAAGGATCTTTTAAAATATGGTCATTTTTTGAAATGGTGTTGGATGACATTGGAAGAATTTTTAGCCAATCTTCTGCATGCTTGTTTGGCTTACTAACCTTTGATTTCTTCTCTATTTTTACATCACTTTTCTTCCTTTTTCCTTCGGCTATAAACTCTACAACATCATCACCCTCATCTTCAACATCTACTTCTTCCTTAAGAACCTCTTTGACTTCCTTGTCAGCCATTTTCTTTGCAAATTATATCTTGAACTCTTGTAAGAGTAACACATAAATAACAAAGCTATGAACACTTTTGAAATTCTTAGAATAGAAAACATGAGCTCTTTGAATGGAAAACACTTTGAACATTGAATCAAATCTTTATGGTTTAATCATGCAATCTATCAGCCTTTTAATAAATTCTACATGCATGAGTTTTTAATACCATCTTCATAGGCTGTCAGCAAGGAATATCAACTGTGAAATTTGATCTTGATGTACTTTTTTTTTGTTTTATTTTACTTGGCCATGGTGAATTTGTCCTTTTTTTTTTTTTCTGAATTGTCATGACACCTCAGCCGCTCTCTTTTCCAATTTTGGCCTTTTGTTCATACGCTGAGTCAAAAAATTTCAATCTTTGTAACCCTAAAAACACACTTAGTGAGCCTTTAGGTCTCTCTGGTGATGCTTCAGTATACCCCAAGCATAGAAGTGTTAGGGTTTCTTTAGTACTGTATTGAAATTCCTTTTATGCTCTTATGTAGTCCCTTACCCTATAGAATCAATCCTCCTCAATAGATACTTATGTTCTTATGTTTCAAACCTTCCTCATATGAGTGTAAAGCCTTTGTTACAACCTTCACTTTACCCTTTATGCTGATATGCACATGTATCATCAGAACCTTTAAAAGGCTTCTTTATACTATTATGCTCACTTCATTACTTGGGACATTGTAACACTTTATATATCCATCGTCTAGTCATACACTTAAGGCTTTACTTGTGGCATCATAATGCTTTTTACTACTCCTTTATTCTCCTTTATGCCTATCTAGGTTACCTCATATTCATAATATTGGAAAGCCTTTAATATAATTTAGATTCCCTTCTTACGTTTCACTTTTCTCATATAAGCATAAAGCCTTTTTTTAATCTCCCTATTTATCTTTTATGCTTATATGCTTAGATTTAGCTCGTAACCATGGAGAAAGGAGTATAACAGCTCTTCTTTCATACGGTATGCACAAAATCATAAAGGTGTAATGAGAATTTTCTCTTTTCACTTATCAAAAACCTAGATTAAATCTTAGAAAAATTGAAAAGAATCATTGCCATTGATTTTAGGTACATGCAAAATAAAGAACTGAAGTCATCTGCCACATAGGTTGGGCCCATCTAACATGTATGACATGTCACCATTTGATTTGCTCTCATTAAGGCCCATCTAACAACTCAATAGATCCCATACAACACACTCCCTTTTATAAAATTGCTTTATGGTTACCCATGAGTCAAAGTAGCGAAGGCACATAAACAAAATTAAACTTTATTCTGCTCTTACAAGTCCCTCTTACATGTAGAATATTAAAACCACTAAAGCTGATTCTTTAGCTATTTTAGCATCATTTTTGTTACCAAATCTAAAATTTAAAAATGACACTTACAGGATTGAGATGATCTATAGGCCCAGGGTTCCAGATAATGTTAATCATTGGTAGGTTTGTGATGATGATGTGTAGTTGAGAGAATTCCTTGAATGTGCTGGTAATTTTGCTGATATCTTCTTTGAAGGATCTAATCATGAGGGTAAATTAATTGGAGAGGAATTAACTAAATCTGGAGAAGTCATTCAACTCAAACATAATTAGATTCCCAAGGGATTGATCTCTCTGGAACACTTGTTTGGAAGGAAGGATGACAGTGCCCTTAAAAGGAATGTTGATTCTGATAAAAATGTCAAAGAACATGATAAAATTAATATTGGAACTGAGGAAGATCCCAGATGGATTTCTATTGGTAAGACTTTCTCTGAGAGGGAGATAGATAGGCTAACTAAGCTTCTTACTCAGTATCGGGATGTTTTTGCTTGGGGGTATGAAGACTTAAAGAATTTTAGAAATGGTGAGTTCATCCATCATATACCTTTGAAACCAGAGGCAACCACTTTCAGGAAAAAACTTAGAAATTATAATCCTAAAGTATCTGAAGCCATTTTTAGAGAAGTGGAGAAAATGTTAAAGGCTCACATAATATACTCAATTCATCATTCAATGTGGATAGCAAATATTGTCCCTATGAGAAAGAAAAATAGTGAAATGAGGATTTGCATGGACTTCAGGAATCTAAACCAAGCGACCCTTAAAGAAAACTATGTGCTTTCCACTATGGATCATATTTTGTAGACGGTTATTGGATCTAAGGTCATGTCAATGCTCGATGGCTATTCAAGGTACAACTAAATCAGTGTTACACCATAAGACCAACATAAAACAACCTTCATTACTCCTTGGGGCTCCTTTGCTTGTAGCCAAATGCCATTTGGTTTGATTAATGCAGGAGTGACCTTTCAAAGGGAAATGAACTCATCCTTTAATGATTTGAGAGACAAGATAATTGTGATATATCTTGATGATTTGACCATTTATTGTAGAAGAAGAAAACATCATTTAAGGGACTTAGAAAAGGTGCTAAATAGATGCAGATAACATGGCATATCCTTGAATCCTAAAAAGTCTATTTTCTTTGTGGAAGAGGGTAAATTTCTAGGGCATATCGTCTCTAAAGATGGTATAAAAATAGATCCAAAGAGGGTGAAAGTAATATAGAAGCTGGCTCTACCCACCAATAGAAGTGATTTTAAGTCAATCTTCGGTCAAATCAATTTCTTACGAAGTTTTATTCTTGAATTTTCTAAGAAGGTGAGATACATGTTGAATCTGATGAGTGAAAAACATTATTTTAGATGGCAAGAGGAAGGTAAGAAGGCTTTTGAGGATATTAAAACAACTATTGCAAATGCCCTAATGCTAGTAAGCCCAAATTTTGAAAAAGACTTCTTTATTTATTGTTATGCTTCTGAGTATTCCTCGTCCAATATTTTAACTCAACAAAATAATGAGGTAACGAAGCTCTAATTGCCTTTGAGTGTTCCATTAAAAAAGCATGAGTTAAACTATACTCAAGTGGAAAAACACACATTTTTTGTGGTAAAGGCACTTAAAAAATTCATGTACTATATCTTGCATTCTCATTCAATTGTGTACATGCCAGAAACAATAGTTAAGAGTATATTAACTCAGCAAGAAGTAGGGATCAATAAAAGGGCTGTATGGGTAACCACAGTTCAAGAATATGACTTAACTATTAGGCATACTTCTTTGGTGAGAGGGCATGGTTTATGTAAATTAATGGCTAAAAGCAAGGATACATCTCTTGATGAAGCTGGAGGAAATCCTGTTGTTTTGTTTGTGGGCCTTACGGACCCCTGGTTCTCAAACATTGCATATTTTCTAACATATAGTTAATGTCCCCCAAACATGAGCTATAAGGAAAGGTGAAACCTTAGATTAAAGGTTTCTAAGTATGTCATTTCAAATGGTGTTCTATATAAGAGAGGAATTGATGGAACCTTTTTAAGGTGTGTGGATGTAGAGTAACAAGAAAAAATGTTAAAGGCACATCATTCAGAGGCTTGTAGAGGACACTTCTCATCCACAATAATTTCTTTCAAGATCCTTAGGAATTATTTCTATTGGCTATGTATGTTCAAGGATGCTTATAAATTTGTAAAGAATTGTGAGAAATGTCAACTCTTTACTAGTCATCCCCATCTAGCAACACTACCTCTTAGGCTGGTTGTTATTGATGAGCCTTTTCAGAAATGGAGTATCGATTTTATTGGACCTTTAAATCCTCCATCAAGTGCTGGACATATATATGTATTAATAGCAATAGATTATTTCACCAAATGGGTGGAGGCTATTCAAACTAAAAAGGCCAACTCCAACCAATATGTGATTTCTTGATGGAACATATTTTTGTCAGATTTGGGGTTCCTCAAATGATAGTTTCAAACAATGCAACTTACTTTTCATCTGAAGAGATCTCCCTTTTCTACTATGAACATGGCATATCACTAGCCCATTCTTCAGACTATTTCCCATAAGGGAATGGATAGGCAAAGTCTAGCAATAAGAACTTGATAGCTATAATCAAATAATTGGTATCTGACAATCCCTGAGACTGGCATAAGAAACTTTATGAAGCATTGTGGGCTGATAGGATTGCCCCAAAAAGAGCTATTGGTATGGATCCATTTGAATTGGTGTATATTATTGGAGCTCATTTATCATTGCCTTTGGAGCTATTTGTTTCTAAACTACAAACTATTGTTGAGGATTAGTTCTTCAAGGATTCACTGGAGAAAAGAATAATGTACTTGCATAAGCTAGAAGAGGAAAGGCACAAGCTGGTTGAACATATTATCGATCATCAAATGAGAGTAAAGCAGATCTTTAACCAGAAAGCCAGACCATGTAGTTTCCTCAAAAATGATGAAGTTCTTGTTTGGGATAAAAGGAGAGAACCAAAGGGTGCATTTGGAAAATTTGAATCTCTCTAGAAGGGTCCATTTATCATTGTAGAAGTTGTTGGCCCAAACACCTTTCATCTAAAGTACCCAGATGGAATGATCCTACCCTTTACTTATAATGGGTAGGACTTGAAGTTAATCAAGTTCTAAGTTTTGAAGTCCCCTATCATGTACATAGCCTTTTGTTTTGTTTTATGTTTTCCTTCCCTATCATTTTCCCTTGTATTAGTTTAGGTTTGTTTTTGCTTCTTGTTTTCTGATTTCTTTGAATTTTTTGAGTACTCTTCTTACACAATCCCTAGTCAGAGCCCCTATTAGTAGTTCTTTGAGTTGCCATTTTATTTCAAATATCTTTCCTTCATTTTTGCCCATCTATTTATTGAAGTCTTTTCCTTGTGCCCTGTGAATTCACCATCTCCCAAAGCGATTATTTGAAGTTCCTTTTGTTCTCGATCAATATCTTGTCCCTCAAACTACTTTGAACCTCGATTCAAAGTAGTACAAAGCAGTTCAACCAAAGGTTTTTTATTAATGGTTTTTTGGCAGATGACATGCATCAACTTGGTGGAGTTTTCTTTTGAATTGCTTTGAAACACTTTGAACCTCAGTTCAAAGTAGTTCAAAGTTGTTCAATTGTGGAGGTGATCTAGCAACATTAAATACTAGTGTACGACATGTCATCATCCCGCAAGGAAATTGATGGTCATGTCAAAGAATAATGAATGAAAGGACATTTCTATTCCCAATGTGGAAAGTCATCATTATGGGGAAAGTGGGAAATCTTCAGCCAAAAATGGGATTGGATGTTGCATTAAAACTAATCATTACCAATACATCCAAAAAGAAAATCATTAAATGGAAAGTTTATGCAACAAGGCATTTGAACGTGTGAACATTAACAAGGGGTGATGTGTCATTAATGCCTTATAATAAGCCTGTACTTCTACATGTAAGTACTTTACCTTTAAAACTTGCTCGGCTTTCTTTTTCTATTTGTCATGTGAAGAACTGAAAGTGTGGAGAGAAAGCTATTAAAGGAGAGAAAGAAAACCGTTGATTTTTTTTTCAACAGAATACAGGTGAGAACTTAGCAATTCTTTTTTTGTTCAGCAAATCTCTGTATTTTCTAGCATATTTGTTTGAAGCCTTGTTGTTTGATTAAGAATGAGGTCTATATTACATTTCTTCAATAATGTCAGAAGTTTAGAATGTAGAAAACCAGTCATTTGTGATATGAATTTGCAAGAGGTGAAGTTAGAGAATTTACAGGCAAATTTTCTCTAATATGCTAATGAGGTGAATGGGTGTATGGAAGTTCTAACCAGTGGATTAGTTGAGGCTGATGCATTTCCCCTAGCCTTTGTGAGTCCTGAACTTCTTCAAGTTTGTATTGAACACTATGATGTTAAAAGAAAGAGTATTGTAAGTAAAAATGGTAACACAATATTCTCAATTTCAAGAGACACTATTGCCTCTATACTACATTTGTAAGAGAATACCTTTACTACATTTTCCCTTGTTCAAGCCTAGGCCAAATATCAAGAAATGCCAAATCAATTTTGCAATACTCTAGCTGGGAAATAGACTTAGACCATGTATGGAAGATGTTCTAGGCTACCCAAGGTCATCACTAAGGACCACCTAAAACCCCATATTCATGATCTGGTGGTTTTGTTGCATAGGGTCAAAGGTTCAGCCGATTTGTTTCTTTTTGAAGAATGGATGTATAGGTACATAGAAATTATCTTGAAGGGCGAATAATGGATGGATTGGGCAAAGATTATTGCCAGTTCACTAAGGTCTCAACTCAAACATGCTAAAGAATTTTGGGAGGATTTTTATATGGCTTCCTATTTGACTTACTACATTTCTTGTACTTGTAATCTTACCCCTCTTCCTCATGGAGTATGGAGTGAGAAAATAATAGTTTTTCAATATTGTCCTCTACTACAAAAAGATAAAGTCTTGGAAAATTTTAGGAAAGTTCATGACCTATTAATGGAGAATGTTTATATGTCTTTGAAGGAAGTGTCAATTCCTCAATTGTCTCCTGAAGCCCAAAGATTAATTCAGCAATATGGAAGTCACTTCATACAGTTCCCTAAGTTCACTTACTTGAGGGTAGGAAATTTTGAAGAAGAACCTACAAAGTTTCCACGGTATGCTTTGGATTGTTTTATTTTGGCCGAGATATGTAGGAAAATTTTCTCTATTATAAAGGATAATTTACCACAAGAGGATTGGGAAACAACTTTTCCTATCAAGTTGGGTTCGTTGGTTTGTAGTAGCATGACTAATGCTTCTATTATTGGGAGTAATCTGCTTGGGTTCAATTTCGGCTCTTACTATAGTAGAAGGAACTTCGATAGTAAAGGGTATGCAATCCAAATTCTTGGCCTTGAAGTTCACTCACTGACAACTCCATAGTTGGAAGACCTATGGAAAGATTGTAAGGATGAAGGAGAAATTTTGAGAAAAGACCATTCAAGGCTAACTTTGTAGCAAATTAATTCCTTCAAATTGAAGTTCAAAACAGGAGTGGTTGAAGATGGCTTGGACATAATTGAGCCTAGTTGACTTAGGGGTAGGATCCAAATGATGGCCTTAATTTCTCAGATGGTGTGGATGGTGATGTTCAGTTCATCAAGGCTCCTAAAGTAGATCAGCCCCAATTCCTAACTCCTACTAGAGACGCCTAGGTAGTATCCATGAGCCTTACTATTCCTTCCTAGCTATCTAACACAATCAACAAGAAAAGGAATTTGTAACCAATGTCCACACTGGTGAAAGACATCATCACTAAATATGCGGCTAGGGGTTCAAAGGAAAAGAATTTGAAAATAGATGCTCACCTTACCAAAGACCCAATAATAGGAAAAATCATTGCTAAAATATCTACCTACAAGAAGGAGAAGGAATCTAGGGATATTGATGATGAAGGTTTCAAGGTTACCTCTGTTGAACTAGGGACCATTAACAGGAACATCGGTAATCACTTCTTTAAATTCTCTGCTGATCATATGTTGACACAATCTGAGAAGGATAGAAAAGAGAAAAAGGAGCTAAAGGGCATGGTAATGAAAATGGCTACATATATCAATTCCTTAATGAAACTTGGCACATTTCTAATTGTTCAAGTTCTACAGCCCTTTGATCCAAATTTGGCAGGGAGTCAATAATTGATGAAGTAGATGCAAAAAGGGAAGTTGTTGGTTGATGCTATGAAGGACTAGGTGGACATCATCATGAAAGAAGGTAATAAATTTATTTTAGAATTTACTAATGTTTATGCTGAGGGAGAATCATTGTTGGGAGAGATCCAAACTTTAGTTCCAGCTTGGGAAAAAGAGTTAGGTCGATGTCAAGCATTAGTTTTTCAAGTGGCTGAAGTTGAGAGGTTCAGGGTCCTCAAGTTTTTGAAGGAGAACCTAATGAAAAATGTGGATCCCTGGATGTTGGTCATTATGAAGAAAAACATAGGCTGGAAGGAGTCAGTTTACAAGGAGGCAATTAAAGAAGTGCAGGGCATAGAAAATAAAATTACAGAAATGCACCAAGAACTCCTTAAGGATATGAAGGTAGTTAATCCTATAGGGAACCTACAATTCAACGAAGGGAACATGGATGTTGAGACACTAACAAAGAGTTTCAATGAAGCTATGGAACAAATTAGGGATGGTGAAATTCCAAGTGCCAAAAATTTTACTGCGTTGGCAAGTATTGAATCAATGTTGTGTCTCAACAAGAACTTGATGCCGCGTCAGAGTTTAGAGATAAAGGAATTCAAATGGTAGAAGGATGCGTGTAGGGCTTGATTGCTGAGTTTGAAGAATCCACACTCCCACATGATGTAGGAATTTATGAATACTTTTTGAAGCTAGAAGCTGGTATGTCAGACCATTGGCAAGGAGGAGAAAATTGGCAATGATGCTTGAACTAAACCATTGTTTTCAATTAATTTTTGGCACACATTTTAAAACTCCTTTCTTGTTTTGTAACTATTTCTTGTTTTGACCAAAATGGTTGTGTTTTGATGGAGGCCTTTTGAATTTTTATGGAAAAACTATAAATGCTAGGGAATTGAATTGGTTTGAGGTTAGCAATAGGTAGTTAGAAAATAGATAGCTGGAAACTCTGATAAGTAAATACTTTTATACAGTAATCAAATGATAGTATATGGATGTTTTTATTTTGAATGACTATGTGCATGTGGAAGGTTTAACACACACAGACAAACACACACATACACACACACACAACACACACACACACACACACACACACACACACACACACACACACACACACACACACACACACACACACACACACACACACACACACACACACACACACACACACACACCATCTTGAATTTAGCATCAAAACTTGGTGTTCAAAGTGTATAGACCACTGTTACTTTATGAACTTTGGTTTATTGGTTTAGGATATTTGATATTTGTTTTTATTGTAAGTTTATTTCAATTAAGGTGTTTGGATGATTGATATTAGTTTATGGTGTTTTTCATTCTTTTGAAGTAGATTTTTTGTATAAGTATATTCAAATGGATGTTTCTTTGAAATTTTTGAATTGATTTTTCACCTCGCTACCTAAGAGTAGTTGAGAGATCCTTACATGCTTTTGGGTAAAAGTGAAAAAGATAATTTGAATTCTTTGCAAATCTAATAAGGGAGCTGTATCTTTGAAAAATTCATAGAGAAAGTCAAATAATATGAGATTTTCTCAACTATTGTGGACATTTTGTAATTTCTGAACCTTGGGCATAGAATAAATTTATTAAAATTGTTGAAAGGGCAATCTGTTCACCAACAATGCCCTAACAATTTTCCTTCAGTAACACCAAAATTGCATTTCTTTGGGTTTAAGGAGATACCATACTTAAGGGCTCTAATAAATACCTTTTCTAGATGTATGCAATGATCATTCTCATCCTTGGAATAAGCAGTGAGGTCATCCTAATACACAACTAGGAATTTATCAATAATATCATCAAAAGCCACATCCATAGCCCTTTGAAAAGTAGCCCCAACATTAGTAAGCCCAATGCATCTTGACCTAGACATAAGTACCCCATGGAGTAGTAAAAGTAGTTTTGAACTATTCTAATTCTTTAACAACTACTTGATTATATCTTGAAAATTCATCCATCATAGACATAAGTTTAGAACCAGTGACCCTTTGCAACATGGCTTCCATATTTTGTAATCCATAATGATCCTTTAATGAATATATATTAAGATTCCTAAAATCAACACATAACCTTATGTCTCCATTTTTCTTCCTAACAGGGACTAAATTAGACACCCAAGAGGAATGTCTAATAGGCTTTATAATCCCTACATCTCTCAACTTGATTAATTCCTCTTGCATTTTGGGAGCTAAAGTTGGATTTATTGGCCTTTGTTTCTGCCTAAAAGGTTTAGCATCTAATTTCAAAGGGATCTCATGCTGAAAGAGACTTTCCCTATAAATTTTAGGTCATCATATGACCATGCAAACACATGTCTATATTTCCTTAGCAGGTCTATCAAATCTTTCCTAATTTTAGGAGGCAATATCTTACCAATATATACCCTTTTAGGTATTTTTTTAGTTCCCAAATTTACCTCTAGATCTTTAGCATCATATTTATTAGCATCAACTTGTGACCTATCTTGGTTGTCAAAAATAGTTTCTAAAACAACTAAACCTTTTGGAATTTTGTTTGTCTTTATTTGCACAACTTCTCGCCAAAAAACAATATCCTTTCCATTTATATTTTTAACATAAGCTGTACAATCAATTTCTTGTCTTGACAACATATTCTCACAATTCAAAAATCTTAGAATATCCTTATCATCTTCAAATACTTGCTAATTCTGGACATTATCAGGGACAGAGTGCCTAGTTTGAATCTCAACTTTAGATATACCAGCAAATGTAAGATCATCAGGCTTTATTGCTATATTCACTTGTAAGTTTGCCATCTTATTATTAGTCCTATATTTCTAAATTATCCTAAATGCATCAAAACATTCAATCATATCCCATACAACATTTTTGTATTGTTTTAACCTTTTGTTCTTTGACACATAAGTATTTCTTACTTGAGATAAAACCAACTCAGAATCTCCTATAACATGTAAACATTTTATCCCATACTTATGAGCTAATCTAAGGCCTAATAGTAAAGCCTCATATTATGCTATATTGTTGGTACAAGGGAAACTTAAAGTAAAGGAGAATTTGTATGTTACCCCTGCAGGAGATATTAACAAAATACTTGCACTAGATCCATCCTTGCAGCATGCACCATCAAAAAACATAGTTCATAAATCATCTTTTTCAGTCTTTGTCTCAGCTTCTACTTCCATCTGAGACTTATGCTTGGATTTCTTCAAAGTCAAAACCTCAGCTCAGAATGCATTAATATCTGTATCCACAAAATTTGTCATATCATCCTCTACATCTTCTTCTATCATGTATACACTTTTAGGCTCCCTATTTACTTTTATTAAATTCCCCTCAATGTTAAAAGTAGCAAATGACAAATCACATTGTAGACTCCCTCCCATGACAACACTCCACTTTTTAGATAACAATATGCCATATTGAGGTGGTATATCAACAACCAATACACTCATAGTAAGTTCTTTGTCAGGACAAGCTGTTAGTCTATATGGTAAAGAATTAATAGTACCTATGACTGTTACTTCTCTTTTATCCATAGCACAACATCTTCCTTGAGTAGCATCTACCTTTAAGCCTAATTCCTTCATTATTTCAAAAGGCATCACAGTATTGGAAGCACTAGAGTTAATCATGCAATCTTTTTAATATTTTACCATTTACTAAAATACTTAAGAAAAATGGCTAAACATTTCCAAAACATTGATTTACAGAATTATCCAAAAACATATGAGGAATTTGAGACACAACTACTTCAACTTCTTTTTCCTTCACCTTTTCTTTGTTTCTTTCCTTGGGACTATGAATTTCATTACACTCATTGTATCACCTTTTTATTAGTACCTCCCAACCATGCTAAAGTTTTATTTCTATGTTTAGGGATCCTTAACAATTCAGACAAAGGGACTTTGACAGTGATTTGTGATAACACTATAGTCATATCTATAGAAGAATCAAATGGGTTATCAATAACAATACTCCTTTTGTCATGATGTTTATAAAAAATATTTACAAGACCTTGGTGATTCTTGTCACTTGTAGTGATTTCTTTTGGTATCTTCTTATCTAACTTCTTTGGAGCATTATTTGGGGACTCACAAACCTTGGGATTATCCACCTTCTTTGTTTCCCACTTTTTATTTGTAATTTTAACCTTCTCAGCAGGGATTTCTTTAGGCTTCATAGCTTCCTCTATTTTAGGATTAATTCCCTTTATAAACATACTAGCCACCTTGTGATTACCCTCTTTTTGAGCCATGTTTCTAGTCTATACTTGGGCTATCATGTTTGTAGTAATTTGATCAATCTCTTACCTAGAGGGATTTCTTAATGTGACCTCTTCTTTGGCACTTATCATGTTGCACACATTGTCTTCAACATCACTCTCATCAGAGAACACTTGCTCCTACACTTTATTCTGAACTACCTTTGCTCATTTACATCTATGTCATAATCCTCACAATCAGAATAATCATAGTGTGACTCAAACATGTTACATCCTACATCATCATTGTTTTCTTCATCTTCTTGACATTTTTCTACTATAGTCTACTTTCCAGGGAAGGACAAGGCTATTATGCAAGATTTAGGGGCATGGGGTAATTGACACACAAAGCAGCATGTAGGATCAATAGTGAATTCAAGATCATCCACTAAATTTACATTTTTGGATAAGGGATCAGGGGTGACCTTGTTGTTGGTATTCTTGGGGGGAGGGACATTAGGCCGACCATCCTTCCAGGTGGTGTTATAGGGGAAATTTTGCAACCTATTCTGTCTATTTAAATTTGATTGGTATGGGACCTTATTTTTAGTGGGATTTCTATCATTTTTTACCTAAGGTATATTTAGATTCTTTATAGCATTTAGAACTTGACTCATCTCACTAGGCTCTTGCTTTTTTCCACCTCCACCTTTGTTATCTTCCTTTCTATTTCCCTTATTTCCAAAAAATCTAGGATCATCTCTCTTAATTTCTAGCCTTCCTAAAATTCTCAAATTGTTTTCTACATTTATAGAAATTTTGAAAGCATCTCTTAAAGTCTTAGGTTCTTTATCCCTAAGCTGGTATGCCATTTTTCCATCAAAAACATTCAAATAGGTAATCAAACAAATCTTGTCATCAACTCGCATGGCTTGCATGAGCTTATACATCCTTTTTTGGAATCTATTATTGAATTAAGTGATAAACTCATTAGGTAACCTCTTAATATTACTGAATTCACTCAGGATATAGCTTTGATTCTGGTTGTCACCATATTTCTCTTTGAAATAGTACTCAATATCCTTCCAATCAACAATAGATAATTTAGGAAGTCTCTTGAACCATTCTCTAGCATCTTCAATTAATGATTGAACAAACAACTTCATAATAACAACTTTAGCCTCAACCTCATAATTACTCATCATATCAAGGAAACTCGTCAAATGTTTTTCACAAGTGATAGTATTGTTCCCAAAAGATTTAGGCAACCTTTTCCTTATTTCTTGTGGGAAGGGGTTAGGGTAACCAGGGATTCAATCAAAACATATTTTCCTATAAATCTCTAACTAGATAGGTCTCCTTTGTAAATCAATTTTAGGATGATGGTCAATATCTTTCCTAGTGTTATCCACAGTATTACTAGTGCTAGCATCACCAACAGATTTATTAAGATCAATTTATGTGAAAATGAGGATAAGAAAGAAACAGGTACCTTAGTAGCATTTTGATTTGCCTAATTAGATCCACCATCATCTTTAGGCATAACTATAGATTTCCTCCTAGCATTTTCCAAGAATTTAATCTTGTTGTTTATCTTAGTTATGGCTACTTCATTTTCTGCAATTTCCAACCTCTTAACCAAAGAATCTTTTTCTTTCCTTTTCTTCTCTAGCACAATATCAACAAGTGACATGGAATCATGGATCTGAACAATCTTTACTGGTTCCTTAATCTTAATACCAATCTCCTTTTGTTTCCCTTTATCTTTAGCCTCAATAGTATGCCCTACATCTTTTTCTTTGTTTTTGTTAGCTTCTAGAGAATTATAGTTCATAACCTGTTGTATTACACATCGTTCTAGGTTCATATTCTAAGTTTCCAACAACTTTTGTTCTTGTATCTTAAGCTATTCAACTTGACCTGTAATCTCTGGTTGCCATGCATTAGCTGCTATTTCATTTTTCTTCTTTAGAGTAGCAATTTTCTTAAGTAATGTCTAATTTTCTTCAAAAGTTTTTGTAATTTTCTCTTCGCTCTTCCTTTGCAATTTCTTATTTATGGCTTCTTGCTTAGCAAGCTGCATTCTCAGGACCCCAATCTCATCTGGATCAGGGATAGTAAACTGAGAACTAGTAGTTTTTTCATCATCAAAAATCTCGGGATCTAAATGTTTTGGTCCCACTTCTTCTTAAGAATAGTTAGATAGGAAAGGGTTTGTACTTCATTGAAAAATATTGTTGCTATTTCCTATGTCTAGGCTAGGTGTATTGTGCAACCCTACAATTTCTTGGCATATCACTTTGGGTGTGCTAACAAAGTCATCACCAGATAGCCTAGGATGGGATCTAGAACTTTCACAAGATGATCCCCTTTACAAAGGAAAAAAATGAATATTCTCTCCCCTTATTACTTGCTCTTGGGGATGGTCTTCTCTATGCATCTGAGATCTTTTCATAGCCCAATTCTATCTTCCCCTAGAAGGAAGATCTGTTTGTAATTTTAGTCCTAGGTTTTTCTTCACATTTTCCCATGTGTTCCTTTTATTTTCCATGATTTTGAGACAAAAAACTTCTAAATATTGACACTAGTTAAAACCTTCTAAGTTGCGACCCACCCTATTAGAATGGGAAGATTTTTGAATAGATCACAATTACTTCACTAATGGTCATAAGCAAAATGCAAATAACCCTCAAAATCGTAGAAAAGTTCATGTGAAAACACCTATCTTAGACTCTACCCAAAAGAAACACAGATCTTAAATTTCACACCGGTTTATGACATATAAAGTGTTAGTTCCCTAGCAGAGTCACCATTTTGTTGGTGTTTGAAACTAATAAACAACAAAATGCTCAATACCAAAGTGATAATACTCACATAACCTAAGGATTAGCCAATTCCTATTAACAATTACATGTGCAAACCACCTAGACCCAACTTCAACAAAACCAAGGATGGTTTTCTACTCTTTAGGTTCTACAAAACCAAGGTGGGTATACCTAGGGATGATTCTAATGCAAATTGTTACTGTATGAGACTTAATTTAGTTTCATTATGATTCTCATCTTTCATTTTAGACATATACAAAATTTATCCATTTTTTGATATTCTTTGATTCATACACATCCCTTAGAAGTAGATTTGGTCACAATTCTCCTTGAGTTTATCATTATTCCTAGGAATAGTAGCTAGCTAAGACTTAGAAATAAAATACAAATGAGTGCTGACCAGCATTATAAACTTGAAAAAAATTGAATGAAAATGATTTTGAATTTATAATTGTTTTGACATGTAGAAGTAGAATTTACTCTCAACCATTTCTATTTTATGTGACTAGTGCTGTATCCATGGGAGCAAAGAGTCAACTATTGGTAGGAGATCTTGTTCAATTAACTTGTAATTGAATTTATCAACTATAATCACCCATTTCTATTTTTATGAAATATCCTTTTCATAAATTCATGAATTCTACTGATTTACTAAAGCATTTGCATAATCCCTTGAATTAAAAGCAATAATATAACCAACATACAACCCATCCATATAGCATTCAATCAATTGAACCTTATTCAAATGATATCAAAATTAACAAATTCATGAAATGGAGACAAAAATTGGTGACATAGAGCTAGTGTAAATACCCTTTTGCATTATCCTTTTAGATGACTAATACAATAACCAGTAGAAACTCAATGAAAAGCCCGAAATATCTTGCTGATTCTGTCATTTCTTTATATCATCAGAGAGTACATAATTGAAAGTAAACTCAAAAACAACTACATACTACTGGACCGACTATATTTTCTTGAAAACCACCAAAATTATACAAGTTTTTGACCATCACAATGCCTTGAAAACTCATTTATATAAGCATGAGTTGCAACAAGAAAAATGTAATTGTGATTGACAGGTGTCCTTTTACAACAAGAAGTACAAAAATGTTTTTCAAAATATCCATGACACCTTAATTCAAAAACAAAAAAGAAAAATAGTTTCAGATGATAGCTGGAGCATAAAATCTTTAATTTTGTCTTTTTCTCTAACTGCTCCCTATTGGTAAAGCCTTTATTTCCATGATTTCTTCCCACACAATGACTTCTCTTTTGGTGGGCCACTCACATGCTTTGGTTGTTGCTAATTCACCTATAGATTTCTACCACCTGGCATCAGTAATCACTTTCCCCTCTATGATAAATCTATTCATTTCAATTTTGATTTTTAATAGAGTGTTAATAATTTCATTAAAAGCACACTCATCAATATCTCCTTCAAAAATGGATGCCACCTATGGAAAGTCGACAATATGGTCAAAAGAATTAGACCATTCATTCAAATCCCTCACTTGATTGCTAGAGTCCAGAATAGAAAGAATCAAAGAATAAAAACCACTTGTCAACACTTTCATCTTATTTTGAATTACTTCTAATTTCCTTGTGAAGAACTGCAATAGATCTTTTACCTTGTCCATGCCCTCTTTTATAGCAATAACCTTATCAGGAAGGTCTAGCTTTTTGGCTAGCAATGGTATTAACTTGTCAAAGAATTGCATGAAGGGTCTCCATTGTTGGAAGATTGAATCAAGCCATCCTACTGCTTCTCTACACATCTATTTTGCAGATTGTAAATTGATGAATGCATTATAGGCATCTTGAGATATTCTCTTCAAGATGCTTATTCTATGACTTAGTACATTCATCACAACATTCTTCTTTGTTGCATTGTTAGATTGGGGAACTTCTACTTCCACATTCACCACAGGCACTGGTAATGTCACCCCTATTGGCACATCTTCTATTTGGGCCTCTACTTCCATAGTGTGCTTTACCTCTTCCACATGTCCAGGTGCATGTTCTACCTCCACTAAATTCTTGAGTTGGTCTTTTAAGGATACCACTTCTACTTCTAAGCTTTGAATTTTCCCCTCCAACTCCTCTATCGTCTATTTTTGCACATAGATGGTCTTTAACTCTTCGTCATATAAATTTTTGGCATCTGGAAATTCATTGTATGTAGCAGCTAACATGTCCTCAATTTGGTCTAATTTTTCCTCATTCATGAGTGCAAAGTGTTTGACTAGGCTAGAGATCTCTTTTCTAGTGGTATTTTACAATGTCCACACAATCATGTTGCCTTGTGCAATTTCTTGTACGTCCATCATGTTAGGCTTCTTTGTGTTAGGGGAAACACTCCACAGTGCTAGGGTTTTTATGTCTTTGTTGAATCCTGACCCCCTCTTTAGTCCTTCACTGTTACTGGCTTCATAGCTGATGGCTTTGTCTTGTCTCCTTATTTGATCAAGAACAAAAGCTCTCTCAATATTCCAATTTGGTACCAGAATCATACCACTTCTGTGCACCAACTCCCTAGCCTCTACAGGGGCCATAGTTTTGCTATTTGGGTCATAAGCTAGCAATTTGTCAACCAATTCTTTGTTTTTCTCAGGATCTTCTCCTAGCATCATGCTCAATGTGAGCTCATTTTGCTTTATTTTGTAAAGGAAACTTTTAAATTCTGATGATTTAATGAAATCATCATCCTCCATAATTTTTTTAGATTGGATGAGTCTGCCATCCAATCTTGATGCTACAATTTGAAGATCACTAGAGGATCTTCCTACCTCCATAGCCCTTTGATGCAAATAATTTTACCTAATTTTAGAAAAATATTCATCATTTCCTAGCATCACTTGTAAAGCTCTACTCACCATCCTCTCTGGGATGTGCATTATTTTTTTTCCTTTTGTTGCCCTTTGGCACCCATGTTGAAGATGATAGTTTCTCTTCCTCAACATCAACTTCCAATTGTACATCTGGCTCAAGGGATTCTTTGTTTATAGTTGCCTCCTCTCCCTCTTGCTCATGTGGTATTTGGGACATGATATAATTAAAGTTCTCCACCATCTTTCTAAAATTTCTAGGGTATGGAATCTTTGTATAGAAACCTTTGGAATCAGGGTTTGTTCTTTTCAAGGCCTCCTCGACCTTTCTTATATCATAGTATTTTCCTAGTAGCTCATCAGCCTCCCCTGTTGCTACTATATTAGCAATCAAATCTTGTATAGGGATTGGCTTGCTTGGAGGTAGAATATATCCCCTAATGGCCTTTACATCATTTGTAATGTAATTTTTTGGATCATAGATCATATAAGGTCTAGTAGAAAATTTGTACTGACCTAGGTACTCACTCAACTCCTCATATGAATTTTTTCCTATTTCAAAATCTCTTACCTTAAAAGCTCTACAAACAAATATGGGTTTGTGTAGAGAAGGAGGGATCATCTCCTTGTTCATTAATAGGATTTTCCAAAAGAATTCAATAATAGCTAATCTATGGGGTAAATATTTGGGCAATATGTGAGGAGGCTATGGGCATACATATACTCTCATCAATGTGCACTCCTTAAACAAAAATATGTCCCCCCAATTATGATCCAATTTAGTTTTCTCATCCAAAAAGGAACATCTAAGAAAAGTTTTCAAAACATTTGGTGCCCTAAAGAAAGTATGGTCCAATTGCCTCATAATCACAGAACTGAACAAGTTGAAAAATACAAGTGCATTTGAATAATGGAAATTTCTATCCCAAATGCGAGTCCATAGTTGCATAGGTAACACACAAAATTCATCAGAAGTTTGACCAATGAATTTTTGGCTAATGTAACCAGTAGTGTAATACAAGATTAGGTGCATCAACAATGAGTAATGATGAAATTTAAAATCTTTCATCTCTCCTTTCTTTGCATTGACAATTTGATTGTGCATGCTATCCATTATGAATGCCACATAATCATATTCTTTTTTGTGGAAGGGGTCCTGTATGTCACATGCCATCATAAATAATGAACCATATATGTAGTGCTCTGTACCATCACTTCCCAGAACTTTGTGTAGTTTGTATACAATATTATTAAAGTAATTCTTGAACCTGCTCAAGGGCAAATGATCCCCTACCTTCTTTGGAATCAGCCTTGCCTTTTTAACATTTTAAGGGATGTGGAGCAGCATCACATTGTTCAAAAAATAGGTCTTATTCCTCCCAAATTTTCCTTATAAGTCTACAATGTCGATGGGCACATCCATTTGTCCCTCTAAACTAAAAGCTTCTATGAAAGAAGTTCTATCCAGTTTGCACACAAAACTCCCATTATGCCTTTGGAATGTCCTAGTAACTAGATTGTAAGAATTTATCAGTGCTTTAAACAAGTCCACATCAACAAATACCTTCGAGAAGATTATTTTTTCCATGTTCCTATTCCATGGGTTGCAGACTAGTATGTTTTCAATTCTATTTTGGTACAAATACAAAAAATAGATTAAAACCATCAATCCTAGGGAATTTTGCATCCTTGACTAGGAAGTAAGGATCTTTGAAAATATGGTCATTTTCAAAAATGCATTGGATGAACTTGGAAGAATTTTTAGACAATTTTTTGCATGCTTGTTTGGCTTCCTAACCCTTGATTTCTTCTCTTTTTTACAACACTTTTCTTCCTTTTTCCTTCAGTTGTAACCTCTAAAACATCGTCACCCTCATCTTCAACCTCTCCTTCTTGCTTAGGAACCTCTTCGACTTCCTTGTCAGCCATTTTCTTTGCAAATTATATCTTGAACTCTTTTAATATTAGCATAGAAATCATGAAGCTATGAACACTTTTGAAATTCTTACAACATAACACATGAGCTCTTTGAAATGGAAAACACTTTGAACGTTCAATCAAATCTTTATGGTTTAATCATACAATCTAGTAGCCTTTTAATAATTTCTACATGCACAAGTTTTTAATACCACCTTTGTAGGCTATCAACAAGGTATATTAGCCATGAAATTTGATCTTGATGTACTATTTTGTGTTTTATTTTACTTGGCCATGGTGAATTTTTCCTTTTTTCTGAATTGGCATAACACCTTAGCCACTCTCTTTCCAATTTTGTTCTTCCATTCATACGCTATGTCAAAAAATTTCAATCTTCATAACCCTAAAAATACACTTAGTGAGCCTTTACATCTATCTGGTGATGCTTTAGAATACCCCAATCATAGAAGCATTAGGGTTTCTTTAGTACTGTATTGAAATTCCTTTTATGCTCTTATGTAGTCCCTTACCCCATAAAATCTCAAGCCTCCTCAATAGGTACTTATGTTCTTATGCTTCAAACCTTCCTCATATGATCATAAAGCCTTTGTTACAACCTTCACTTTACCCTTTATGTTGATACACACATGTATCACCAGAACCTTTAAAAGGGTTCTTTACACTATTGCACTCACTTCATTACTTAGGACATCGTAACACTTTATATATCCATCCTCTAGTCATACTCTTAAGGCTTTACCCATGGCATTGTAATGCTTTTTACTACTCCTTTATTCTCCTTTATGCCTCTTTGAGTTACCTCATATTCATAACATCGAAAAGCCTTTATAATTTGCATTCCGTTCTTACATTTCACTTTTCTCGTATCAGCATAAAGCCTTTTTTACCTCACCATTTATCTTTTACACTTATATGCTTAGACTTAGCTCATAACCATGAAGAAAGGAATACAATTGTTGTTCATTCATATTGTGTCCATGAAATCATAAAGGCATAATGAGAATTTTCTCTTTTCACTTATCAAAGACCTAGATTAAATCTTAGAAAAATAGAAAAGAATCATCGCCATTGATTTTAGGCACATGCAAAATAAAGAACTTAAGTCATCTACCATCTGGGTTAGGCCCATCTCAAATGTATGACATGTCACCATTTGATTTACTCTCATCAAAGCCCATCTAACAACTCAACAGGTCCCACACAACATGCTTCCCTTTATAAAATTATTTTACGATTACTCATGAGTCAAAGTAGCAAAGGCAGGTAAACAAAATTAAACTTTATTCCACTCTTATGAGTCCCTCTTACACGTAGAATCGTAAAACCACTCTATGTCTTCATTAGCCATATTGAGCCTATTCAATCAAAACATGAGTGCATAGATCAAACCACAATACCTTTCTACCCACATGCTTAACACTTTAATGTATGACTGGAAATAGCTTTTCAAACTCCTTTTTCTTAGCTACTCAACTTATCACTGTAGAGCTATAAGACCATTTCAAAAACATTAAACCCTTTATGCCTCTTCACCCAAGGATTAAGCATACAATTAGAGGACCCCAAAATGAACTACTCTGCTATTGCAAAAAGCATAACTATATCCCCGTGAGACATGAAACCCTTTACACATTTTTTTCGCTTAGTGAAGCATGACCACCAAAACATGAGCAAAAAGCATTTCATTCTTACTGGAAACCCTAACACTGTAAGATCGTAAAGACTCAAACGTAGACATTTTTACAAACCCTTTTGAAAATCTAAAAAATGACCTAGGGTTTTTACACACTTAGGGTATTTTAATGACTATGCCAATGACAAACCTTGAGAATTTAATAAAATTCAAACAACACAGAAACTAGGGCATGACCAGGGTAACACAAAATTTGAAAAATTATAAGGAAAGAAACCCTAATATATAGGATATAATGACTTAAATGATTTGTTCACCAAAATTTTAGAACTTCTCTGCACTATGAAAAATTATACCAACAAGGTTCATAGTAAAAAAACTTTCTATAATCCCTAGGTTCTTTGCGTCTTTTCTCTTCACTTTTTTCTACAAATTCATCAATTCTCACATGCACTCTTTCTATGATCTTATGAGTAGTTAGATTCAAAGACTTGGATGCTTTATTTCTATAGGAGTATCCTAGGAATATGCCTTCATCATATTTGACATCAAATTTACCTTTTCTAGATTTCTTCAAGATATAACATTTGCTACCAAATACTTTCAAGTAACTTACATTGGGTTTGTAGCCATATCATTTTTCAGAAGGAGTTTTATTTGAGTCTTTCTTCAACTATACTCTATTTAAGGTATGCCTGTAGTACTGATTTCTTTCTTTCACTATTTGATTGCAACACTCTTTTTTATCATTAAGGTTCTTACACAATCCATGATGGATCTATTCCTTCTTTTAGCTATACCATTTTGCTGAGGTGTACTAGGAGCTGATATTTGTCTCTTAATTTCTTTTTCAATGCAAAATTCATTGAACTCATTGGAAATGAATTCATCACCTTTGTCTGATCTCAAACATTTTTCATCTTTTTTCTAGTTTCTTTCTCTATTCTTGCCAGATACCACTTAAACTTTTGAAAAGCATTAGATTTTTTTTATAGATACATTACAATCATCATTCTAGAATAATCATCAACAAATAGAAAAAAATAGTTATCTCCATTGTATCTCTCTATTCCAATAGGTCTACATAAGTTTGTATGTACTAGCTCCAAGACTTCTTCTGAATGATAGTCTTTTCTTCTAAAACTTGTCTTGCCCATCTTACCAATTTGACAATTTTTGCATAGACCCATATCAGATTTCCTCATACGAGGAATACCTCTTACTCTTCTAATTTTTCTTATCTTGACAAGATTATCAAAGTTCACATGACACAATATTTTATGCCATAACCAACTTTATTCTACTTGAGCAATAAAACATGAACTTTCACTGAGATCTAGGTATAATAGGTTACCTTTTGTTTATTTTCTAGACCCAATCAGATTTCCTTTTTCATCTAGAAATTTTGCCTCCTCATTCATGATTTCTATCTTGAATCCAATGTTATTCAATTGTGCCACACTCAGTAGATTGTACTTTAGTCCTTTAACCCAATAAGAATTATCACATCTAAGTTCATTGGTTAGTGGGATACAACCTTTTCCCTTTATGAAACAAGGTTCATTATTTCCAAATCTCACACTACCACCATCATAATGTTCTATGTGTTCAAATTTTGTTTTATCACTAGTCATATGATGTGAGTAGCTACTATCAATAATCCATGTATCATTTTTCCTAACATGAGAGATAAGTGCCATTTTATCTGCTTCATCATCAGATTCATCTTTTACAACAATATAAACCATTTTATCATCTTCACTGCTATCTAAATCTTTAGCCATAATACAAGATCTCTTACCTTTGTCCTTGTAGTCCTTAAAGTTCTTAAAATCCTTCTTTCCTTTGAACTTACTATGCTTCTTTTCATCTTTCTCTTCTCTGTTTGGGCACCTTGTAGCAATGTGTCCAACTTCTTGACAAGAGAAAGAGATTAGAGGAATCTTACCTTTATACTTTCCTTTTCCTTTGGGATACCTTTTTACAAGCAATGGTTCAATGGCTTCAAGATCACTATTAGAACTGTCTTTCTTTTCACTTTAATATTGTTTTCTTTCACATATTTAGCTTTCTTCTTGAGTGATACCTTGGCTTCAAATGCAGACTCAAGATTACTATAACTAGGATTATAATTATAATAGTTATCTAGTTGAAATGCTGTCAACCTTCTAACTAGACTATCCAAGGTTATAGTGTTATTTGGATCACATCTCATCTCTTGAATAGTAGACACTTTGATTGCATAGATAGGAAGAAGGGAACTTCTAGGTACCTTACTTATCACTATTACATCATGAATTATTCCTCTAGAAGCTTTGATAACACTAACACTAGCTTTGATTCTATCAACATATTTTGTAATGTTTTCATCCTCTCTCATTTTCATTTGATCAAACTATCCTCTAAAACTTTCAAATTTGGCTCTCCTTACATTGTCATCTCCTCCATAGATGACTTTTAGCTTGATCCACATTTCATAAGCAGTTCCACAATCCTTGAACTCATCAAATTCAACATAGTTAAGAGATGAAGCAATATCAATCATCATGATATTATGACTCTTCTTCTCTGCAATTTCTTCAAAAGTCATAGTTCTAGTAGGACCCTTGTATTTGGCATCTAGATTCTTTAGCCCTGAATCTCCAATGGTTGCCAAGTGTAGCCTCATGAATTCTTGCCATGCCTTGAAGTTATCTTTGTTAAGCTTTGGAATCTCCCTTCTGTAGGACATCCTGATCTTTAGCTCAGGTCCTTGAAACCTTTTTTGCAAGCACCAAAAGCTTTGATACCAATTGTTGGAAATATAAGAGGAGTAACTAAGAGGGAAGCGGTGAATCCATAATTTACATAATTTCAAATCCATGGGAGTGTCATTGGTTAACCATTTCAGAGTTATCTACTTTAATTTTGAAGGGCCATGGTTTAGATCTAGGGGGTGAAAATTGTTACATAATTTCAAATCCATGGGAGTGTCATTGGTTAATCATTTGAGAGTTATCTACTTTAATTTTGAAGGTCCATGATTTAGACATAGAATAGTAACAATTATAGGGAGTGTTAAGTAAATTCTAACCCAGTCATTTCCTTTGGGTGGCTTTTTTGGAGAATTTTAACTATAAATTAGCCTATATAGGCAAAAGTCAAATTTAGGCAAAAAAATATCTGTAAATCAAACTTCCCAAATCTGATTTTGAATTAGATAAAATTTAAAAATAATAATTATCAGCTTGTAAAAGTTTTTAATATTTTCTCATATCTGTGTTTACATTTAATTTTTGTGCATCTATTATATCACTACAAAAATTTGGGCCAAGACCTTGTAGCATTTGTTAATCGTAGGCATTAGATCAAGAAACATCATAGGATACTATAATTGTGATCCATAATGAACAAAGAAATGGTTTGTTAGATCCTATTGCCAAGATCAAAATATTTGTCAAGCACAAAAATTCCACTAGCAATGGAGACACCCACATACTAATTGAGGACAACATATATTTGATAGGCTATTCACTACTCTACAACTTCTTAGTAGCTTGAATCTACGTAGAATGACCTATATACATAAAGGAATAGTTTATATATATTGACCCTATAATATAATCTATTGTTGTCAGTTAATGCAAAACACTTGGTCATTTACAAGGTAGAGCTGGTCGGTCATCACTACAAACAAGTCACTCTATACATGCCAACCTATGTTAAGGAGAAGATGTATATAATTAGTCACTACCAAGGAAACCAAGTGTTTCTGAATACTCCAGTGGTTGTTGAGTTTTTCAGGAGAAAACATAACCTGAGTGATATAGAGGCCAAGCAAGGTAGTAGAATCTAAGGATAGTTAAGGTTGATGGACAATAGAAAGAATCAGTATGTGCCAAGCATGAGTAAGCTATTAGTGCCAAGTAACATAGTTTTGTATAAAGGTTTGGAATGACACAAAAATTGATTTTTTTTTTTTTTTTTGTCAAACTAGAAGAATTTATAGAGATTGAGGAGTTAATCAAAACACATGTAATTGAGGATCATTAATCCTAATGTGAGGTGATCAACCAATCAAAAAATTAGAAGGACTAAGCGAAAAAAAGATGAACCTAGATTGCTAATCATGATCTATAAGCTTCATAAAATAACTATTTTAAGGAGGGTTTTAAACATAATTCTTGTTAGTTGTGAGTTAGAATTTTAGATGCAAAGATGAAGGTGAATTTAGTGGAGTTAAGTGTTGAGAAGTTGTAAGGAGACCGAGTAGTGCAAAGAGAAGATATTAAAGATCTATCATGTAGAGGTGATATTAGACTATAAAGAGAAGAGTTGTCATCAACTTTCAGAGTGCATGCCAAAAGATTAAGGTACTGATAGATTTTAATAGGTGTTCTAGGGTAAATCTCTTATAGAGTGGTCTTAATAGGCCTATGCAAATCTCCTAACAAAGCACTCACATAATTGTGTAGTTAAAATCCTTTAATAAAGGTATACTAAATAAGTCTTGTAAGATCTTAACAAGGTAGACCCCTCATAGGGTAGATCATCATAAGTGAACAAAATTTGTAGCCCTAACATACACACTTTATTGCTGTAGTAGTGAAGATTTTGTGGGTGTCATCCCCATCACAATTTTACCTTAACCTTATACATTATCAAATTTTTGTGTTATGTGTTTATTTACTTCTTATATATTTTATTCACACAAGTAGATATTAGATCTGATATTGCATTGTAGTGAATGATTGATTTTATATAAGGTTAAGTTGAGATAATGGTTTATGTTGAAGATGTCAAATATGGTTTATGTTTGGAGTTGTTAATTTTTTTATAGATCTTGATTCAGCCCCCCTCCCCCCCTCTCAATATCTCACTTTCTCTATTATCTTTCCAACAATTGTGCATCAGATCATGATTTTCTAAGAAGAAGTCTAACCACTTGAGATTCAAAGATCTTGGAGATGGAAGCTTGCAAGTTAGGAAAGGTTATTGAGAATCAGAAGATTTGATTTGCAGCTTGTATTTGAGAAAATCAAGGTTGTTATAAGGAAACCTACAACAAAGAACATAAACATTTTCACATAACTCATAATATATTTAAAATAAATATGCAATTAAAATAAACATGCAAGAGAATAGACAACATGCTCACAAAAATGTGATGCAAGATATGCCTTGGGAAACTCTCATTAAGGAAAAAAACCAGCCTCCAAAATTATCCATCACCATGTATTATTCAACAAAAATACCATTGCAATATAACCATGGAAGCCTTCAATGCTATAACAAAACCAAGAAATCCATGTGAACAAGAATGAATCCACACATCCCATGCCATACTTTCAACCTTCAAAAATGCTCCCTTAGCTAACTTGTAAAGCCTTGTCTTGCTAAACTCTTGCCATTTTGCCTTCTGTCTTGTCTCTAAAACTACCGTTGTGCTTTCTTATTTAGTAGCAAGTCCCACAAAACTACTAAGTGGTATTACATAAACCATGTCCTACCTAACCAATTGACCCCTAATTTAATATTGAACATTTAATTATATTCTCCAATATTAAATAATTACATCAAATATTACAACAATGTTACAATACAAATCATCAAGTATATCCCACGAAAATATTTACATGTTGCACATCTATCTAGGTGCTCCTAGGTAAAACATTACATACTAAAATAAAATAAAATAATATTATTATGCAATTTTTTCAACACCCATTATCTCAAAAATCTCCCACTTGTTAAATACATTGCATAGGGTCAATTTGTAGCCACATAAATGAACAAGGGAACACTTCCTCCTAGCACATCCACCATCATGGATCAATGTACACCAAGTGCTCCATCCTAATACCCAAAACAAAATCAAAGTATATGAAATCTCAAACACGAATGATTCCACCTCCTATTATGCCACTACCACTGGACATACATAGAAACCATCCAAAGAGAAATCCATCTACATGTTGCATTAGAAGACCATAAAATCTTGTACCAAATGAAATGTCAAGCATAAAAACTTGATCCAAAAGGTAATCATATGTATATGTAGTTGTCAAATATCCATAGCTGAAATAAAACCCACAACAAGTGCCAACCAATCCAACTATCCATCCCTCCAAAGGTATAAATAGTGAATCTCACATCATCAACATATCTAATTTGTAACTTGCAATCACAAGCCTCAAAATAAATACATACCACATATATACTAAGAAGCTCTCATTGCTAAAGATAATGTCAAATATATAACCAATTCACTCACAACATCTCAAAGAAGTGAATCCATTTAGTCTCAAGGACATCCACAATCTGTAAGACAATAATCTACAAGAACAACTCTAATAACAAGTCTCCAACACTATCTCAAGTTCTCCATAATGGAAAAATTAAGGAGATAAATAAACAACCATGTCATCTCTCACATGACATAGATGAACACAAACTAGTTATCACAATATCTAACCAATCTCAAATCTAATGTAAGTGAAACCAAACATCTAGGAAGATAATCAAGACCAAAGAGAAACCATGCAAATTATAACCTGTATCATGTCCTTCTACACACACCTCTAGATCAAGTAAACTATACAAGTATGATCTCCTTTATAAAACTCCAAGCAAGAAGGCACACCAACACCCAAACCATACCATATAAATAATGATGGATGTAAGCCTCTCACAAGAAGATCAAACTCATTAAATATACTTAAACCAAGGAATAACCATTCTTAATCTAAAGAATATGCCCAATATAAAACCATCTCCCAAGCTCAACCAACATATCAACAACATATGCACATGAAAATTAAAAATACTCAACCATCTATCAAATGAAACTTCTAGAACTAACTCATGTACCATAGCTCAAGATCCATATCCATGAAAGACAAGCATAGATATAATGAACCTAGGAGAAGCAATGGGTTATAACTCTCAAGCAGTAAACAACCAAGTAGACCAAGAGGTTGGAATGAGATTACTAATCAAGATATCCAATTATCCAACCAAGACTCATGTAAGAACAATCTCCTTTCAAGTCAATATCAGGTGAATGCCCCTCAGAATTCTTGTTGAAACCCTCAATTATCCCAACAAATACTTCTCTAATCAAAGAGAAATCAACATCACCACCATCTCTAAGTATCCATGAGCACTTGTAACCAATCAATCCATGCCAACTCCAAATGAAACATAGCTATATCATGAAGTATCCAACAAATGATCAATGTACTCAATACTAAGAAACTAAACCAAGATCAATGTTAAATTTCTAAACATAGCCTCAGGAACATAAACATGATGAAATGATCTTACCATCTACACCAATGAGATAAAATGGCCTCAAGAACATAACCATGACATCATAATCTTACCAGCTAAACCAATGAGATAAAATGCTCCATATGAATGTAGTATAACATGTAAAAAAATCTAAATGTGTATCAAAATTATACCATGACATAATGATGAAACCAGCCTAACACTAAGGATAACATGCTAAATGAAATCCTAAACCACACCTTTACCAAGAACTCCATGAGTCCTCAAGATGCAACCATCTCCAAACCATAAAGAAAAACCATCTCCACATAACATGATGAACCATCTCCACACAACATTATGATAACCAAGAACTCCATGAGTTCTTAGGATCTAACCATATTAACACACCATGAAGATAATAAGTGCATCATGCAAATATCAAAGACGGTTATGCACTAATAGGATATAAGACAAACTTCCAACATCTACATACACTCAATAAGTATATCAATTCTAAAAAGATCCAACTCAAATGTGGTTCTGAGTTACCTCTGAAATCAAAAAATCCATCTCCTACATGAATATCCTCTAGGTCTACACACACAACCAAAGTGTCAATACCAAATGAAACTAGGATATCCAACCTAAGAAGATACAAACCAAACTAGGAACCAATCTTGCACTACCATCTGATCAATGTCGCAAGCTACCACTATACCATACATCCAAGCTATCCATGACATCATGATGAAAAACCATCCTCTAACCATGAGAATAAATGAAGAGATCAAACTATCAAAGAAATCAAAGTGCACAACATGAGCTCCTCAAAAGAAACCAAATAGCAATGATTCTTAACCAAGAAGACATACCACCATAACCAAATTAGGAATCCAAACTAATGAATATCAAGGATGTACCTAGATATTCAATCATGTCATGCTAAAATCTATGACACCATGATCACATCCATGAACCAAGAAACTAACTCTCAAAGTTTCCAACCTAGCAACATAAAATAGTCAACAACAATTCTCCACCATGACTATACCTGGAAACAACATCTCATCCCTTCTACATGAAGAAAATTAATAAATCATGTGACTTACAACATAGACAACCAAAATCCAAGCCACCAATTTGAATATGCATCAATAATGAAAGATCAATGGGAAAATACAACCCATACCCAAGCCATAAATGTAGCCTATAAGTATAAACTTCTTACAACACTACACAACTTGTAGATCCAACAAGTCATCATACATATTCAAACCAAACATAGATAGCCATATCATTATGACACCAATCTAAAATATATCTTGAGTATACAATGACATCAAATCTCTAAAATATACAATGTCATAAACTCACAATGTTACCACAATAAATACATATCATAAATCATTCAGGTTAATATATCACTAAATAAACCATTCTAAACCTGTAGAAAATCTGAACCAATGTGTAGAGCTCTCCAAGATATTTCTTTTGACTACTCGAAGTCCAAAACCTGACTCCGTATGCCTAAGTTATGCCCAAATCTGTGCTCAAAATAAATAACATCTAACTTTTAGGCTCTTAACACATGACAAAATTTCAAAATCACTAAATAAAACCTACACCAAGTTGTAGTGCTCTAAATTAGCTTTTCAATGACTATAAGAATTCTAAAATCTAATATCGTGAGAGAAAGCTATGGCCTTTTCACTCAGATAGTCTTTTTACCATTTTCACAACATTTTTTTTGTGACAAAAATTCTGATGAGAATAAATTTGATAGCTATCATAGGCTGAAACTACAAACCTTTGTATTTTTCTATCAACATAGCCAAACTAGGGCATATTATATATCAAAAATTATGGAAAAAAAAAACCCAAATCCAATGTTGAGGTCAGTTTTTATCTAGGAGGTCATTTCTCCAAGTTCCCTCCTAAAACCCTCATTTAAATGAAACATCCAAAAAACTCTTTTGACCAACAATTTCACATGCCCAAAATCTACCAACATCCCATCATAACAATAAATCTAAAACCCTTAGATCTACAATAAGCAACCTACAAAATCCATGTATCTTGCCCTTTCTTTTATCCTCTCATGCATTCCCATGGATTCAATCTTTAGTTATAATAACACAACTGTAACTCTGATACCACTTGTAAGGAAACTTGCAACAAAGAAGATAACTATTTCCACATAATCCATAATAGATCTGAAATAAATATGCAACCAAAATCCACATGCAAGAGAATAGACAACATACACACAAAAATGTGACAGAAGATATACCCCTAGGAAATCCTTATAGAGGGAAAAAAACCAACCTCCAAAACCATCCATCATTATGTATTATTCAGCAAAAATACCATTGGAATATAACCATGGAAGCCTTCAAAGCCATACCCACAACCAAACAATCCATGTGAACAAGCATGAATCCGCACATCCCATGTCATGCTTTCAAATTTCACAAATGCTCCCTTGGCTAACTTGTCAAGCTGTGTCCTTATTAACTCTTGCCTTTTCACATTTTATCTTGTCTCTACAACTATCTTTATGGCTGCTTATATAATACCAAGTCCTAGAAAACCACCATGTGGTATTACATAAACTATGTGCTAAAATAATGTGCTACCTAACCTATTGACCCCTTATCTAATGTTGGACTTTTAGTTCTTTTTCCCAATATTAAATAATTACATCGAATATTACCACAATATTACAATGCAACTCATCAAGTATATCCCACGGGAAGCTTTACATGTTACACGTCCATCTAGGTGCTCCTAGGTGCAAAATTACATAATAAAATAAAATAAAAGAAAATAATAATATTATGCAATGTGTACAACACCCATTATCTCAACAGCTACAAAGGAGGAACATAGGAAATCCCTAAAGAGAAGAAAGGAGATGGAAATTCAACAAAATGACACCCAATAAAAGGAAGAAAGCATTGAATAATTATGTGATGAAGGTAGATCCAGAGAAAATGATGCAACAATAGTAGATTTATTGGAAGGAACAATATTATAAATGTAGAACTAAGAGCACTGAAAAGAGAACATGAAACACAATCAATAAGGCTATGTGAACTGACTAAACAAAAGAATAAAGATGAAAAAGACAAGGTAATGGCTGAAGAAGACAAAAGATAGATGGATATAAGTCTTGATGAAAGGGTCAACATGGTACAAAGGCTAACTCATAATTAATTTGACATGTTCAATTCATTATTGAATGCTAATCATGATATAACTTGGAAGGTAGAAGAGATTGCAAATCTGAGATCTGAGAATAATCAATCAAAATCTAAATTAAGTGTTGAGAAGGAAATCATTAAAAGGATGAACACACCTAAGGAGGCCATAAAACTACTTGATGAATAGATGCAACCACAAAGAAGACATCATGGAACTATTGGACTTGGTTACACTGAGTTGCTATCATCTACCAAGAAAGGAGAGTCATTAAAGCATGGAGAACAAAGGAATGCCAAGAACAAGAAGCCTATATGATATCATTGTGGAAAACTAGGTCATACAACAAACATTTGAATAAGCAAAACTAGTAAGTCAAATCCTAAGCCTAAATTGAATGGTAATAATTTCAATTATAACAATCATGGACATCAAGAACACGAATGTAGATCAAATATTAGTAAGACACAAGATTCATGTAGATTTGAAGGCTATTGTCACACATGGAAAAAGTATGGTCATAAGGCACAAGATTGTAGATCTAAAGCAAAGAACAATTAGACAACTAATGATCAAGGAAAAGCACCTTGATAAGGTAATACCATAAATTGGGATTACAATACTTGTACAAGGATACATCCTAGAAGAAGATAAGGAAAATAGAGGAATTTTGGACCAATATGTTTTAATTGTCAAAAGGTCAGTCATCTAAGAAGAGACTGTATGAATTGAGTACCTACACCTAATAATGAAGAGAGGAATGGAAAAACAAAGATCAATATCGAAGAAGTGAACCTAGGTGAATCAAACCTAGAAAAAGAAAAATGAAGAAGAAAATAACTCAAATGGTGAAGTTTTGACTACCCAATCTAATGGATTAGGTGATTTCCCTGCCTCAAATTAAGAAAAGTGGTATGTATGGAAATGAATTAAAAAATTTTATATCATACAATAGTTCCTAAGATTCTTTGGATAAAGGTCCAAGTCAAAATGCTATTAAATGCATAAGGGCAATTATGAGATTTGGTATTTGTCATGTATTTTGGTGTCAAGTTGAAAATTTGGTGACAATCGAGTGCCAATTTTGGAGTCCTAAAGAGACCAAGCCAAAATGTTAGTTATGACCAAGCTATGGCATTGATTGAGTAAATGGAAATTTGAAAGTGTTATAATAAAGTTTTATAGAGATGACCATAATAGTTGTAACTCACCCACTATATATACAAAGAATTAAAGAGACCTTAAATTTGAATTTCCACACTATATAGTGAATTTTGTTTGTCATTTTTGTTCACACTATTGGAAATATTAGATAGGAAAGCTCATTAAGAGGGGAGGGGTGAATCAAGAACCAATAAAACTTTAACTTAATTCACCAATTAATCCTTCATATAATATTCTGATCTAAATGCATGCATGAGAGAGTGAAAGTAAAATTGGGGTGGGGATGATACCTACAAACCTACCAAATAGAAAGTAAAACTAGGGTGGGGATGATACCCACAAGCTTTAGTACTGCAGTATAAAGTTGGTCGATTAAGGCTCACTTCTAATGATTTGTCCTATTAGGAGCAACAAGGATTGCTAGGTCCACCTTGTGAAAGGATTTACAAAATATAAAATGAATTATGCACTCGGTAAAGAGATTTGTGAAAGATTGTTAAGTCTACCCAGTTAAAGGATTTAACTGATACACTTATTAGGATGAATCAATGGCTGATCTTTGATTTTCAACTTTAATTTTTTGGTTTAGATTCCTTTTAAGTGTAAAGATCACCTTGCTATGATAAATAAATCTTTTATATCCCTTATACTACTTGTAGCCTTCTCACTTCACACTTCTACTCTCTATATTCACTTCATGCTTTCTTCTCATAATTGGATGTGATACAATACATTACATATATACCAATCCAAAACACAATTCATTAAAGTTGGCTACAACTTAGGTTTCCATCAAGATCAAAAAGTAGACCCAACTATTGGCTCTTAGGTTTTGAAGAAAAAATTAGTGATGTTCTAATACTCGACAACTATTGTTAACACTCGGCATCATCATGCACTCGAGAGACATAGAAGCACGGTTCATACTAATCACTTTCAACTAGCTTAACTTGGTCAACACTTGCATGACTTAGTGAGCACTGTGAAACTTGACATATAAATTGAATAATTTGGTTGATGCTCCATGGCTCAGTCAACACTAACAATACAAGTTCAATATAAACTAAATCACTTGGTTGACACTCCTTGGCTTGGTCAACACTAAATTCACATCACTGATACTACAAGCTTGGTAGATATTGGAGACCATGGTTGACACTGTGCAACTCAGTTAATAATATGAAACTCAGTTAGCACTGTCATTGATCAACTCAATAGATACTTCTCGTCATGAACTATATAATGTTTCTAGAACTCGGTAGCAACTATAGAACTTGATAGTAACTGGGTTACTTGTTTAACACTGGAAACTGAAAGATAAGCTTGGTAATAGCTTAACCATTAACTAAGTGTGACTCACTAATAAACAAACTTTGACCTTAGTGTCAACAATATCCCCCTTTTGCATTAGTGAAAAAATACTTATCAATCCAAAAATTGAATGCTTAGAATTTCAAGTCCAAGACATTCTTTATCTCATTTTTGTGTCTCCAATTCGGTAACATGCTATATATCTCATATTATACTTCTCCTTTTTGACATAAATGCCAAAGGTGTATACTATATGGTAATGCAAACATGTGACAAGAAATCAGAATGAACGTTTAAAATAAATGCCACCATCTTGTCCCAATTTTCTTGTAACACCTTGCTTGCATGAAATGCAATTTGTATTTTTGTTGATAACTCCATCATGTGATAAGCTATGTAGAGTTTATTGTCATGGATGAGCATCTTGACATGTACAATGTGTTTCTACAATGCATCCATGTTTGGAAGAATCATGCCTTTGATGTCTACAAGTGTGGCTTTGATTTTGGTTTCTTCCCTTAATAATTCTTCTTGCAAATTTTCCAGATATCAAATCTTTGAGTGGGGAGCAGAAGTATAGCTTGGGTAAATGACAACTGGTGTACACTTGCCTTCAAGTCTTTATCTATCTTAGATAATTTTTCCTTGAATCCTTGGGTGAAGATAGATGTATCATACAACTTACTAAATAATGAAGTTACATTATTTGTAGATGTTTCCAATGAACTAAGAATAGTAGACAATTCTAATTTATTTATTGTAATTTTCAACGCCACTTATTCCAATACCTTGTTTTCAAATTTCCTTTTTGCTCTTTGTAGCAACTTATCTTATCCATTCAGATCTTCATTGAATTTCTAGATAACTTTTGCTAACTGATCCAAAATAGTTTTTGTACTATCAACCTCAATACTTAGTGCATCTATAAGTATGTTCTTTACATCTTCAAACACTTGGATTTTCTTTCTCTTCTCTTCTCTAAGCTTCTATTTCTTAGCTCTCTTCTACAATAATTCACTGATGATGTTCATTTGATCAGGATTCAGAGTAGAGATATCCCAATTCACGATAACTATATCTTCATTAAGATCAATATCTTCTTCTTTACCCTTATCCTTATTTGAAACTTTAGTACTCGGTTGAGACTTGTCCTCAACTATCTTTGTACTAGCTGAATATGGAATAGAAACAATAGTAGAAATAGAGGGGCTAGCAACAAAAGTAGATATGGAATTAGTAGTAGAAATACCTTGTTGCATTGACAAATCTAATGATTATGGAGGCACTAGATGCTCGGTAGATGAAGTGTTGATCGCTTCAGTCAATGTAATACTCAATTGAATAGGTGTAAAGATTGGTTGGATGCTTGGTGTTGTAGTGGTTTCCAAAACCAACTCAGCAGAAGCTTTCTCTAAGATTGATGGCATTAAAGCTTTGTTTTGAGAGTGAGGAAATGAGGCCATTATTTCTGCTGCAATCTTCTCTGGGTTAGTTTTCTCTTTACTCTGAATCTCAGGGAGACTATCCTCTGTAGCTTCTTGTTCATCCTCCTTATCATCCAGATTTACATATTCTATTTCCACATATTTTTCATCATCATTTTCATCATCTTTCTTGTCATCTTTATCATCTTTGTCACTAACATGAACAATGAAGTCATTTGGTTGATGCAAGTTGTAAATGTTATTCCATGTGGTAGTGACAAATTTTATCAAAGATTCTTTCACAGATTTTTCACTAAGACTTGGCATGAGTTGTCTTAGAGTCTATTCAAATATTACTTTTTCTATCTTCCTTTCATTCTCTCATCTAGGTTTGATTACTTGCAAAATCTCCTTTGGAATTTGCTGAGTAAACTGATTAGATGAGTACTTCCACCTACCCAATTTTGACATCATCATGTCCTCAATTTTCTTTTTCTCATTTGCTTTCCTTGTTTCATATATGAGAGATTTGAATTTTTCCATTCCAACTCCTTCCATTTCCTTAAAATTTTCTTGAAGTGTAGGTAGAGGCTTCTTGAAGATAATTTTCTTGGCATCCTTCTCACCTAACTTCAATTTCTTTCTAGATTTTGATGTTCTACTTGTGAATACTGTAGTGGATGACTTGGTAGGTCTGGTTATGATAACCTTACCTTTCTTTCTTATAGGCTCTCCTTCCTCAGATTTTGTTACTTTTTCTTCATTCTCTACTTCATCTTCTTCTATATCACCTCCTTTTCCCTTTGTCAATAGGAGAGTAGAACTTGCTTGCCTTAGTTTTGCTATCCTCTTTCTTCCTTTGTTAACTACTTGAGAAAGCTTAATTTCAAGTTTTGTTCTTGCCTTGGCTTCTTCATAAGTTCCAAAATATGGTTCCTTAGGATCCATAGGCTCATTCAGAAGATCCTCAATAATATCTTTTGTATCATTAACGTAAACCTTACAATCAAGAGGCTTAACACTTGCTACTCTCAATTTGATTGCCCAAATGTACACTCTATCACAATCTACCAAGAAACATATATCATATTTGTACTCTTCTATGAGTTTCTTTGGTATCCTATACCTATTATTCATCTTCTCTTTGAACGTATCAATGTAGTTATCCATTATACTATCAAAAGTTTCACTTATCTCTACTGTACATTCATTAATCTGATATAAAACAACTACATCTTTCCTCCCTACAACTATGCCTTTAGAAGGGAAATATTTTTGTACAAACAAAAATAAACAAGTTATTGTTGAGAATAGATTGAATGAGATTGTTGAAGAGGGATATTTTTGAGAATAGATTGAAGGAGATTGTTGAAGAAGGAGATTTTTGAGAATAGATTGATATAATTATGATCAATGTATATGCTTCAATCATTGTTTTGTCACTAATGTCAAACCTACTATTTTTTGGTAAGAAAACTACTTATATATGATTTAAGTACTATCACTTATTTGATTGATGATGAGGATTTGATCAAAAGATGTAACAATAGCACCTAGAGGAAAGGTTGAGTTATGATATGCAAAGGAGTACAAGGATCAATTAAGATAGTGATAACATGATGTATTGATAATCTAGTTAAGGTTACAAAGGTTGGTTACACTAAGAAATTATATAAGAACAAGTTACACAAAGTTTGTTTGCCAAGCTTGATTGAGTGGACACTAGGTATTGAGAAAAGTCAGTGCAAGCCAAGTAGAAAAATAATTGAAACCAAGTAAATGTTTATTCTAGTATATGCTGAGTAGAATAGTGGATACTGAGTAAAGTTTAGTTATTTTCAAGCACCAATAACCTTTGGTTCATGTCGAGTAATTTCACAAAGGATACTAAGCAATGCAATATGTATCAAGCATCAGAAGCAAGATAATGCTTAGTGGCTGCATTATTTGAAAGATGACAAATTCGATGAATCTGAGCCAACAAGTTTGTTTTCTTGAGCCAGGTGGAAGATAAGATTAATGAGCTAGTGGCACAAAATTCAAGGTAAACCATTTTTGGGAAAATTCAAAGAGCATTCAAGGAAAAGTTTCTAGAAGAAATATAGAATGATGGGTTGATTCATTGTATCCTACCTAATCCATCCTAACCCTAATTTGGACAATGGAGAATGACTAAAAAAAGATCTTAATTTACTATTTATAGGAATGACTGGTTAGAAGTAAAGGTGGTCATGTGTGAGAACCTAAGGAAGACAAGGAGTCAAGGGTTTTGCTTCATCAAGTGACCTAAGAAAAGAGTCTGCATTGGCATGTTAAGTAAGAAGGCTTAAGGGTATGAATGCTTGAAGGGTGAATAAGCTATAAGAGATGAAATGTATAAAGGCCAAGTATAATGGAGGATTGAAATAAAGATCTATAATCTAGAAATGAAGTTGTAAGTTTTTATCAGATCAAGCCTTACTATTACTCTCTAACAACTGTATCAGTCTAGGGTATATCCTTTGGATTAAGTTGACCTAATAGTCATTTGTAAATTATTTAATTGGGTGACATTCCAAGTGAATGGTCTAAAGTCCTCTAAGAAGGTTCACTCCTAATAGGGTGATTGAAATCCTTTTATAGGGTCACATTTAATAGTGTGTATTTTAACCTTTAATAGGGTTGGTCTTTCATAGGGCATCACTTCAGAAGAGAGAAAAAAGAGTAGTATGTTAGTCATGGTTTTTCCCAAATTGGGTTTCCATGTAAATCATTGTGTCAAATGTGTTTCTAAATTTTTTATGTTCAATGGTTACATTTCTACAAGTTGATTTGACAACAACCTACAAGTTTTAAGTGATTGCATAATCTTATGGATGCATGCATGATGATAAATGTTTTATGGATTTACTAAGCTATGAAAAGTTTTATTTATACATCTGTACCTTGGATAAATGATTCACCCCTCCTCTCAGTTATTCTAAAGTATTCCAACAATTGGTATCAAATTCATCTGCTTAAGAGGACTAGTTTGAAGGTACTAGAAGCACAAAGATCAAGATGTCAAAAAGAGAAGTACCCAAGCTTAACAGAGATAACTTTCCTACACGAAAAAGTTTGATGAAGCTACACCTTGGAGGACTTGGACATCATGAAAAATATACCATTACCATTGAGCATGTTGATCCTATTGGAGCCCCAACTATTGATGATATGAAAAAGAAGAAAGAACATACCCAGGCAATGCTTGAGATTGCTTCTTCCGTAAGCTATGCTGAATTTGATGATATCAAAGATCTTGATAGTGCAAAGAAAATGTGGGATTCCCTAACCACCATCTATAGGGGAGACACTAATGTTCTAAGATCAAAGCTGAAATTCTCAGAGGTAAGTTTGATGGTATGAGAGTGGAAGAGGGTGAAAATAGTGCTCAATATGTTGCAAGGATAAAATAAGTTGTTAATGCAATAAGAGGAGCTAATGGAAAAATAGAAGATGATACTATGATAAGAAAATTTTAATGAACACTACTACCTATATATGCTATTAGAGTTTTTGCAATTTAAGAACTAAGATGCATACTAGGGAATAATCTATCACTTGAAGGTCTGGTAGGTAGAATCATTGCTTTTGAGCAATCTAACTTTGATAATTAAAAACCTAAGAATATTGAATCTACTTTCAAAGCTAAGTTATCATTGAAGGAACTTGATGAGAAGAAGAAGAAGAAGAAAAAGATAAAGTATGTGTCTAGTGACAATGATACAAATGAGGAGGATGTAGAACAACTTGAAGCACTACTAGTAAGAAGATTCCACAAAGGTAAAGGAAAATTCAAAGGTAAATTACCTATTACTTGTCATATTGTTGCTAGATGTCTAGAGAAGAAGAACTACATAGGTGGTGACAAATACAAAAGTAGAAGATATGAAGCCAACAAGGAATACAAAGACAAGGGCAAAAAGTCATGCTACATTAATAAAGAGGAAACAAAAGATGAATTTGATGAATGTGATGATGAAGTGGTGTATGTTGAAATGAAGGATGAATTCGATGAAGATGAGGCAAATGCACTTGTGACTTGTGTGAACAAGAATGACAAATGCATCATTGACAATGGATGTTCACATGACATTACTGGAGACAAAAGTAAGTTCATTACCTTGAATTTTTATGATGAAAATAGTCTAAAATTTGGTAATGATACACCATGTTTGATAAAAGGAAAAGGTTCTATCAAACTCACAGATAAGATTTTATGTGACAATGCTTACTATGTTGAAGGACTTAACTATAATATTTTGAGTGTGTCACAATTGAATAATTCAAGATGTAAGGTTGAGTTTGAAAACAAGATTGCTAAGATATATGAGATAAATGGAAAATTGATTGGAAAGGGTGATCAGACTAGGAGTAATCTATTATATCTTGACATAGAGGATGCTACTTGTCTAGTTGTAAAATTTGATGTTGTATGGCTATGGAACAAGAGGTTATGTCATGTTAATTTTGACAACTTGGTCAGTATCAGTAACATGAGAAGGGTTAGAGGTTTGCCTAAGTTGAAGAAGCCTAATAATGTAATGTACAAACAATGTTAGTTAGGCAAAATGACAAAGTCAAGTTTTAAGAGTAAAGCTCATGCCTCTAAAGAAATACTAGAGATTGTTCATGCTAACTTGTGTGGACCAATTGATGTGCAAAGCTACAAAGGAGACAAGTATATTATGTCATTTTTTGATGATTATTCTAAGATGATGACAATTATGTTTTTGAAAATAAAATCTAATGATTTCCAAATGTTTACATGGTACTTAGCAAGAGTTGAGAAGGAAACAAGTAAAAGTTTGAAGTGTTTGAGATCTGATAGTAGATGAGAATTTACATAAAATGAGTTTGAGATGTTCTGCAATGTTAGAGGGATCAAAAGATAGAAATCTACCCCTAGAACCCCTCCACAAAATGGAATTACTAAAAGGAGGAACAAATCCATAATGGATTTTGCTAGAACACTCATGATGGAGAAAAATATTGCTTTGAAATACTGGAGAGAAGCTATAAATACAACTGTCTATACCTTGAACCATTTACAAGTTAAGAAAGGTACTCATTTAACACCTTTTGAACTATGGTATGGATACTCACCCAATGTAAAATAATTTAAGGTATTTGGAAGAAAATGTTACATTCTTAAAACCTTAAGGAATGGTAAACTAGATGCAAAAATGAGGTATATTCCTAGGATATTTTACAAGAATTAAAGCTTATAAGTGTTTAAATACTAGCACTAACAAAGTTGTGGAAAGTGAAAATATAAATTTTGATAAATATACATAAGTATATGAGGCTAAACCTATGAAAGAACAAAAATAATACAAATCATTTGTATACTCTTATGAAGCTATGCCTACTGAAGAAGATGCTGCAAATCAAGCTACAAACCAATAGCAAGTTTCAGTGACTACCAAGTCACATACTATGAATGCTGAGTTGCATTCAAGAACTAAGCTAAAAAATGTAGATGAAGCACATTTTGATTGTGAGATTAGTAGAGATGCTAAGTTACCTAATAGTGATGTATACAATGTCTCTAAAGTTGAAAGACAAAATGAAGAAACTAGAGCTGAACCAAGATTGTCTAAATATGTCAAGAGACATCATCCTACTACACAAATTATTGGAGATGAAGATGTTAGACCAATGGCAAGAAACAAATTGTGAAATGACACATGTTTGCTAAGCATGAAGGAACCCAAATTAGTAAGAGATGCATTAGAAGATGTAGAACGGAGTAAATCCATGGAAGATGAGTTGAACAAATAGAGAAGAACAAAACATGGACTCTAGCTCGTAGACAAGAAGACAAAAATGTGATTGACACCAAGTGGGTATTTAGAAATGAGCTAGATGAAAATGGTGAAGTCACAAGGAACAAGGAAAGATTAATTTTCAAAGGATATGCACAAGAAGAAGGAATTGACTATAGAGAGATATTTTTCCCTGTTGCTAGATTGGAAGGAGTAAGAACTTTACTTGCTTATCCTACATACAAAGGTTTCAAAGTTTATCAAATGGATGTTACATCTACATTTCTGAATGGTATATTAGAAGAATAAGTTTACATAGAACATATAGAAGGATTTGTTGATGTTAAAAACAAAAACATGGTATGTAGATTATACAAAGTTCTATATGGTTTGAAACAAGCACTAAGAGCATTGTATGAGAGACTTCATAAGTATCTTGTGAAGATTGGATTTGAGAGGACTGATGATAACAACAATCTATAGATGAAGATAGAGAAAGGCAAAGGTATCTTTTTATCTAAAATTTTATTTGATAATATCACATTTGGAGGTCAAGATGCCTTATGTAAGGCTTTTGCAAATGAAATGAAGCAAGAATTTGAGATGTCTATGTTTGGAGAGATCAAATTTTTTGTGGGTTTGCAAGTATATCAGATGAAATATGGTATATACATCACTCAGTCAAAATATGTCAAAGAAATATTGAAAACTTTTGGATTGGATAATTCTAAACTAGTAAGTACACCTATGGTGATAGGACACAAATTGTCAAAGAATGATGATTTAGTTGTGGTAAATCAAACCTTATATAGATCTAGGATTGGAAAATTATAAAATGTAGTACATACCAGACTTTCATTGTTTGTAGGGATAGTTGCAAGATTCTCTATTGATCCCTGGGAGAATCATTTGATGGCTATAAAGAGAATAATGAGATATCTAAAAGGAACAGAGGAGTATGATCTATATTATAAGAAAAATAAAATTTTTTAATTAAAAGCTTACACAGATGTTGATTGGGCTGGAAACATTGATGACAAAAAGAGCACCAGTGGAGGAGAATTTTTCTTAGGCAAGAGGCTAGTTACATGGACTAGCAAGAAAAAAAATTGCACCTCACAATCTACTATTGAAGCTGAATATGTTTTTGCTGTTATAAATTGTACAAACATTGTATAGATCAAATAGCTACTCAAAGCTATGAAGGAAGAAATCACATAACCAGAAACACTTTATTGTGATAATACAAGTGCTATCAATATATCAAAGAATCCTATGATGCACACAAAGACTAAACACATTGCAATCAAGTATCATTACTTGAGAGGATTAGTTCAAGATAAAGAGGTGAAGATGGAATATGTTAACACAAAAGAGAAAATTATTGATATTTAGCAAAAAAATTACCTAAAGATGCTCATGAGTATCTAAGAGGTAAACTAGGGGTGATACCCCTATCAAAGGCTATCTAAGTAACAAAAGGAGTGCCCTATGAAAAATAAACTAATTTTCATATGTTACAAATTGACACAGAGGATCTTACTTAGGAGTTGCCTAAAGTAATCAAAGAATTGACACTTCAAATCAGTCACAAGCAAGGTGACAAAGAAAGAAACTGAAGAAGTTCATATTTGCATATTAAGATGACAAGTCTTTGGCATTGTTGTCAAAGAGGGAGATAGATATTGATCAAGGAAAATACAAGAAATAGGGACATAGTTATTGATCAGAAGATACACAAGAGATTAGAGATTTACCAAAGTGGGAGAAATCCTATCATCTAGCTAGTAAGAGGGAGACATAAGAAGAAATTAGAGGGAGTTATAAGGATGACACAAAAGAGTTTTGTAACCTATTTAGAAGATGGAAGATGCTGATAGAGGGAAATATTTCAATACAAGGAATTATTTTCTTTTTGGTATTTCATTGGTTTTACTATTTTAACCTAGTCAATTTGGATGATCAATTTTGGTTTTCCATTAATGCCAAAGAGGGAGATTGTTGAGAATAGATTGAAGGAGATTGTTGAGAATATATTGGAGGATATTATTGAAGAAGGAGATTGTTGAGAACAAATTGATATAAGTATGATCAATGTATATGCTTTAATCATTGTTTTGTCACTGATGTCAAACCTACCATTTTCTGGAAAGACAATTGCTTATATATGATTTAAGTACTATCACTTATTTTATTGATGAAGATGATTTGATCAAAATATGTAACAATAGAACCTAGAGGAAAGGTTGAGTTATGATATGCAAAGGAGTACAAGGATTAGTTAAGACAATGATAACATGATGTATTGATAATCTACTTAAGGTTATAAAGCTTGGTTACACTAAGAAAGTTTAGAAGAACAAGTTACACAAAGTTTGTCTTCCAAGCTTGACAGAGTGGATAGTAGGTACCAAGAAAAGTTAGTGCCAGATGAGCAAAAAATTAGTTGAAGCCAAGTAAATATTTATTCTAGTGTATGTCGAGCAAAATAATGGATATCGAGTAAAGTTTAGTTAATTTTGAGCATTGTTAAACTTTAGTTCATGCTAAGTAATTTCATAGAGGATGTTGAGCAACGTAGTATGTGCCGAGCATTAAAAGCAAGATAGTGCTGAGTGGCTGCATTATTTGAAAGATCATGAATTTGATGAATATGAGCCAACAAGTTTGTTTTCTTGGATTATGTGAGCCAATTCGAAGATAAGATTGATGGTTTGGTGGCATAGAATTCAAGGTAAACTATTTTTAGGTGGATTCAAAGAGGATTCAAGTAGAATTTCTTAGAAGAGATATAAAATAACAGGTAGATTCATTATATTCTACCTAATCTGTCTTAACCCTAATTTGGATGATGGAGAATGAATGATAAAAGATCTTAATTTCCTATTTATAGGAATGGCTGGTCAAAAGAAAAGGTTGTCATGTGTGAGAATCTAAGGAAGAATAGGACTCAAGGGTTTTGTTTCATCAATTGATTTAGAAGAAAAGAGTTTGCATTGGCATGTTAAGTGAGAAGGCTTAAGGGTATGAATGCTTGAAGGGTGAACAAGCTATAAGATTTGAAATGTATAAAGGCCAAGTAGAATGGAGAACTAAGAAAAAGATCTATAATCTAAAAATGAAGTTGTAAGTTGTAATCAGATCAAGCCTTACTCTTAGTCTCTAACAATTGTATCAGTCTAGGGTAAATCCTTTGGATTAAGGTTGACCTAACAATCATTTGTAAATCCTTTAACCAGGTGAAATTCTAAGTGAATGGTCTAAAGTTCTCTAAGAAGGCTCACTCCTAATAGGGTGATTGCAATCCTTTAATAGGGTCACATTTAGCAGTGTGTATTGTAACCTTTAACAGGGTTGGCCTTTCATAGGGCATCACTTCAGAAGAGAGACAAAGAGTAGCATGTTACTGGTATTTTTCCCAAATTGGGTTTCCACATAAATCATTGTGTCAAATATGTTGCTGAATCTATTATGTTTCATGTTTACATTTATGCAAGTTGATTTGATATTAACCTACAAGTTTTAAGTGATCACATAATCTTATGGATGCATGCATGATGATAAATTTTTTATGGGTTCACTAAGCTATGAAAAGTTTTATTTATACATCTAGACCTTGGATAACTGATTCCCCCCCCTCCCCCCCCTTTTAGTTATTCTAAAGTATTCCAACAATTATGAGCAAACCAAACTTACATGTTTTGTTCTTGGAACCTCTGATGTTTTCCATGTTCATATTGAATTTATTTAATAACAACTCGACAAGGTCAAATGAGATGTTTTTCTTTATAACTTTTAGAGCCAAATCAACTGCTTGACATGATACACTGTTGAGACAACTGGAGCTGTAGATTTTTTTGAAAATCACATGAATTCCAAATTTCAATTCCATATCTATGATTCTACTTATCTTCGTTCCTCTACCATCCTGCTTGGCAAGAGTTTTCTTTGCTAGTTCAGCCTGACCTAGGGTTTTGGTCATCTTTGCTTTGTTTAACATACAAAGATCAATGATTCGATGAATTATTTTCCTTGTTATCAAACTGGGCTGATCCAACCAAAAATTCCCATTGTGAACACAACTCAATATGAACCTTATCCATTTTTCCTAAAAATCCCTCGGCATATGTGAAATATGTGTCAAGCCCTTTTCTTCCAAATGTTGATGCTCAAGTTTTAGAGCTCCTTTCATACTTAACTCATTTAGTGCCTAATGCATTTCATATGTGCCTAGACCTTAAATGAAAGAGTAATAATATGAGTATATATCATGCAAGAGTAATACTTGGGAGGGAATTCGTAATTGTGCACCTGTTGGGTCTAGTGATTCGACAATTCATAGATTGATTTTGAATGCTAGAAGCTTGCATTCTACTCCAAAAATCAACATTTTTGATCCTTTCTTCACTTTTCTACTAGAAGAAGCCATGCTCAGTAGGGTCTTGAAGAGTTTTGAAAAACTTTGATAATTCTTCTGACAACAAACATACAAATGGCTTGGAAACACAAAAATCGCTCTTCGCAAATAGCTCTTGAAAATTCATGGTGAAAAATAAATTTGATTTCCTTCCTTTTAAAAAATTTCACTTTTCAGTCACCATAAATGCTTTGATACAACCACTTGCTCGATGACAGACTATCTTCTACTTAGTTCTGTCTTATATAGTCAGTGAATATTCATAGCTTGCCAGTCTCAACATTACTTGATAGAGTCTTCAACAACTAGGTGTCCACACAATAATTCAATGTAACACAACCTTTCTCAATAGAGTCTTGCGACCTGACCTAGCTCGGTGATCATTGTGCATCTTAAATGCTAATATGGATCTTTTCTTCTAGCTGGCTAGAACTGATGTGAGATGTTTGATTTAGAGTCTTAGTTCCAATTATTTCCTATAGGAATTAAAGTTGAGATGCTTGTGTCACCTAACTCTTGAGTGAAATCTACTTCATGACTTAGACTTGCATTCTCAAGAAACTTTTGTATCCCTTGCTACTTGATCTACTTTTTGATACTGTCACCTTTGGCTTTCTTTTCATCTTCAATTCTTCTAGTGTTCATACAGTTCTTGGAAAGGTGTCCAAGTTCTATACAAATGAAACATCTTCTAGTGGTGTCCTTTTTTTTCATTTGATGTTTCACATAATTTGCTCCAATGTGCTCGAATTCTCCATAGTAGTGGCATCTACACCATGTGTTGTAGTCCCATCTAAATATAGCTTTCACAATCTATTCTACTAGATTCAATATCTTGGTTTTGCATTCAGAAGATTTGTGTCCTTATTTCTTTAAATTGTGACATTTACCTTCAAACTTAGGTTTCTCCTTGCATTCACTTGCTCTATGACCATGCTTATTGCAATTGTAACACTTTCCATTGAAATTTTCTTTACCATTACTCCAACATATGTTTGATGTTATTGCAATTGTAACACTTTCCATTGAAATTTTCTTTACCATTACTCCAACATATGTTTGATGTATGACCTAACTTACCACAATTATTGCAAGTAGGCCTTTGATTCTTTTGAGCTCCTTGCTTAGATGATTCATCTTCTTCTATGTATCCTATTCTTGTTTTTCATTTATCTCTATATTGACTTTTCTCATTCAACTAATTCATGCTTTTTTGAGATTTCGTCATCCTCTCATTGGTTTGCTTTTCAATGTTTAGATCATTTTGTAATCTTTCATTCTTTGATCTTAGATTCATGAGATCTTCATTTGCATTGGTGAGATGATCAATGAAGTTTACTTGCTGAAGGGATAGATGCTGAATTTCATTGTTCTTTTCTTCTATCTATTCTTTGGCTTTGTCTTTTTCTTCCATGACTTCACATAATCTTAGTGATTGAATTTCTTGTTCTCTTTTAAACTTTCTAACTTCTTCTTGAAGATTGGAATTCTTTTCAAGTAGATCTTTAATTTCTTCATCAGCTTCATCTAAGTTTCTTTCAGGACATATATCTTCAATTCTTTCTTTACTATAGAGATTGTCATTCATTTATACTACAAGATATTTCCTTCTTTTCAATGATTGCGAGAGTTGCTCCTTTTCTTTCTTTAGATGCCCAATAGCCAATTCAAGATCCAAATTTTCATTGTCAACAACCTTATCTTGCTTGTATACCTACATTGCCTTTGATCTTTTCTCAAGTTGCTAAACTTCTTCTCTAAGAACCACAATACTCTGATACCAATTTTTGGAAATATTAGATAGGCAAGGTTATAGAGAGGGGAGAGGTGAATCAAAAAACAATAAAACTTTAACTTAATTTATCAATTAATCCTTCATATAATATTCTAATCTAATTGCATGCATGAGAGACCGAAAGAAGTAAAACATTTATAACTCTTTGATAGAAGATATGGTGACCCAACATTAGAGATCTCAAGAGAAGAAGAACTTGTGAAAATCCAAATAAATTTGAGCAAGTTTTTAAAGGATTCAAAGGTGTACCATTGACTATTGAAGTGAATCATGAGAAGATTATGAAGGTCAAGCTATGTAGAAGTTTGTGATCAAATCTTGAATTAATGAAATGACATCAAGTGCATCAAAATTTGACAAGAAGATGGATTTATAGGTTAGTAATGCTTAGTTAGTCAAGAATGATGCATATCCCCTACCAAAAATCAAATCTTATCTTGAAATTTTGATGAAGGGTGATTCTTTAGGTGCCATGTCATCGATCCCACCTAATGTAAAATGATCCATGATGTACGAACATGTTATATGTGTAACATAGTTGAAACAAGAGATTTTGAGTTGAGAGATACATATGATAAGTTATGTAAGAACAAATAAATGAAGGAAGATCATAATATTATTGCCAAAAAAGGGTTAAATCGTGCGCTAAACTTTTCAAGAAATTTCAAGGTTGATTGGATCTAGGTTGTTCTGAGTAGAATTTATGATATGAAGTTATGGTTGGAGAATGGACTAGTGAAAATAAAAAAGAAAATTATTCACCATGTTATAGGCCACCCTGTTATGGATAGGATTAAGACCATTCATTTCCAAGGAAAATATGTGATTGAAGCCAATACATTGGAAAAATGGAACAAAAGGGGAATGACAATATATAACATCATGGATGAAGAGATTGCATTCATTGTTAGATTCATTGCCCACAAATTTTATCAGTCAAGCCAACTTGATAGTGTACCATCTGTTGTAGTGGATTTGGGATGGAATATTATCAAGAAATATCACAATTATGACCTAGTAGACCTCCAACTTACACATTTGGTAGGAAATCTAGATACCATCAAGAAGATAAAGAACAATATGTGCAAATTTATTTCTTTGATTGTTTGCATTTTCTTTTGTGTGCAAAATATGCTTCCCACCATTAGTGATGTTGTTTAGGATAAGACAAGACCTATCACCCAATAGATTAATATTATGATGATATATGTCTCTTGGTAGACACTGATTATACCTATGCACACAAAGTTCTACCTAGGTTTGCATGGTTGAGACCTCTACCTCATGAGGTTAATATTGATGAAGTAACTAAATCCATCACTGCATTGTTGATAGAGGAGGTTGATAAGAATTCTGAGCCATTCGATAGATATGAGAAAACAAAGGTGAAAATTACTATTCAAATCAATGCACCTAAGATGAACAAGAAAAAGGAAAGCCATGATTGAGAAGTTGGAGAGAGTTCTGGGAGAAGGAGTCAAGAAAATAATTCCTTTAAAAATTATACAAGGAAAATGAGAAGATATAACAAGTAGTGATGATGATGAAGAAGAAGATGTAGAAGGAGAAGGCAAGGAGATAGTGGCTATCAAGCCACATGCTAAAATAGTTAAGAAAATTTTCATCGTTGAGCTTAATGTAAAGAAAAGCCTCAAGTGCCTACATCACCAAGGGTTACTAGATAAGAACAAGGGAAACTTATACTATAGTTATTGAGCTTTATAAGAAAGGTTTTTTGATGATAATGAGACCCACTCAAGTCAAGAGCTCATCAAAGAGAAAGGCCACCACTGAGGAAGCAGAGGTGAGAAAACATTAAAAGAAACCAAGGAGAAAGCTAATTGTACAAAAGGATGATGGGGAGAAATAAGTAGAAAGGATCAATTCAAAAGACTTAAGTCAATTCAAGATGGAAGTGCCTAAAAAGCCCCAAGACATTGATGAAGTATGTGAGAATCTTGAGAGCATTGCATGATTATTTATCTTTAATACATAAAATATGATAAATTGAGTAAGGAGGATAAGAATAAAGTAGAAGAGGCTATAATTGATATGATGGTAAATTTTAAGTGTACACCTATAGAGTTAGGCAAAATGATTCTTGAGGAATTGTATAATAAGATTGATGGGAAGTGGAAATTTTCTTTATCCATTGAAAGGAAAATAAAAGAAGCCACATTGGCTCATGTAATGCAAAAATTGAAAAAAAGTTAGATTTTTTTAGAATTAAGAGATTATACTAATAGGTTTGTACCAAAGAGCTGAGCATTCTTGATTCTAAAGAATAAGATAGGAAATCTTGTTGAAGAAAGAAAAATATTGTGGAAGAAGATTTATGGTCTAATGCCTGATGATGATCAAAAGAATGAGGAAGGAAAGGACGAACAAGAAAATGTAGAACTAGATAACACTAAATATTTTGATGATGGATAGGATAATCTTGTTGATACTTTCAACAATTTCATATAGCGAAGTGGAGGATATACATAGACTATGGCTATTGATGATGAACCTGAAACCAGTCATTTTAAGGATTTCATGACCAATCTAGAATAGAAAAGTGAAGGTCTAACTCAGAATGTGTTTGTGCAATTTCCAACTCATGCAATGTTGAAGGACCATAACCCTATGTTAGTGCAAGTAAAGGACTACCCAGATATTGAAATACAAGTGGCTACTCAACTAGTTTAACTTTCAAGTATTCATGTTACTACATCAAGTCCAATTGATAACCAAGGTGATGCACAAGTTGGTGATTTTGTGCAAGAGAATGTGTCAGTTAATACATAAGAAATCACACAAGTGCCTACATAGACAAAGGAAGTCACTAAGGGTAAAGATGGAAATTAGGAATAAGATAAGACTAATGATGATAAAAGAAAATTAATGTGCTATAGGTCAAATACTAGGCACTTTAGGAACTCATATTGAGGTAATGAAGAAGGTAAGACATTCAAGCTCCACTAGTGAGCTCCAAACTAAAAAAGGAGACAATAAACAAGATGAATCTATAAAATAGATAGGTACACTTATGAGAAAAAAAAGAGAAGAAGTCTAAAGATGTAAAAAAGAGAGTTGAGGTGGCTCAAGAGTCACAAAAGCTGAATCTAGAGGTTTCAACACAAAGTTTACAACTAACTATACCGAGGTCCATCACACTAGACTTTAAGGGAAAAAGAAAAGAAAAAGAAGGTGAAAAACTCATCTAAAGCTTTAAGAGGTAAACCTATCACTCTAGACAAAGACATTGTTATTCCTAATTGCAATAAATCTAAATTGAATGAGGAGAAAATGATAATATTAAGTGAATTATTTGCAATAAAGGTAAAGCAAGCTAAGTTAAGAAGAGAACACCAAAAGAGGCAAGTATTGTATGATATCAAGGACATTTTTTTTGATAGAATAATTATTGATGATTTGTATCAAAAAGATCAAATTCTTGATTAGTTAGTTAAAATTATGGAGAAAGTTAATGAGCCTAATATTGATATTCAATAGAAATTGATGCAAAGAGAAGAAATGAAGTATGACACCAAAGTGATAAAAAAAAGTATCTAGTTAGATAACTATTGGAATTACAATAGGAAAGGTAGACTTCTAGGGGGGGGGGGGGTGAATCAATAGTTTAAACTTGAACCCATAAAAATTTCACCACACATCCATCTCATACATTCAATGAGTAAACTAAAATAGCATGTAAAGAATATACATCTAAATCATGTAAACATATAAGCAATCACACACATATGCCACCAAATATGATTACCTAGAAACCCTCAGAGTGAGATGGTAAAACTAGGGTGGGGATGACACCCATAAATCTTCACTACTATAGTATTAAAGTTTATCCAATTAAGGTTACAATATTTTGACCATGAAACATGATCTACCTTGTTTAAGGTCTACCCTATTAAAGGGTTACAAAGACTATTATGTCTCACCTTGTTAGAAGATTTCAAAACCCTATTAGAAGTGTGGCTTGCTAAAGGGCTTTAACTCACAATTAAGTAAGCAACCTGTTAAAGGATTTCAATAAGCCTATTAGGACTACTCTGTTAAGAGATTTTTGCTAAAATCACCTATTATAATGCCTCAACATTGATCCTATAGTTAGCACTTGATTGCTTGATAAAATATCACTTCTAAACAATTGTCTTCTTGATCCTTCTTGATTAGATGTCTCTTTGCTATATCCTTTCCCTTTCCTCTATTATGCTCTAACTGATTTTGCAATGTAATCTCATTAACTCTTTAGCCATCATGAATGCTTTATTTGTGCATGTGAACTTCTCTTTTCACTCCTTCAACACCTTAGACACTCGCTCATAGAGAGTTTAGGGTTTTTCCTTCTTAAGAAGACTTTGGTGACTTAGGGTTAGATATGAACCTATGGTTGAGAGTCATCCATTTTTCCACTTAATCCTTCCTTTTTTCTATTTGGTTGTATGTAATTGCATAGGGAATCCAACTTGAGATTTGTCCTTATCTCCAAAATAACAAAATTCAATCTTAAGTTAGTTCAAAAATGGCTTACATAGTTTTTTGTTCCATTACAAAAAAATATGCCAAAATTGTGTCACTCGACATTTGAAGTCTTTGATGCTTGGCATATACTAATCTTTCTGTTGTGACTCAATACCTCTATCACTCGACATCCAATGTTTACTTAGCTCCTGTGTCACTTGAAATACATTGTTTGCTTGACACTTGAGTGACTCAGCACATGAGTGACTTGACACTCATTGTTGACTCAACATGGTCTAATATATACATGTTGTGGTTGGAATGCACTACTTTTTCATTATGAACTAAGTAAATAACTTAAGTGTGTTGATACTAACTTGTCAAAACCAATTTGAGATAAAAAATCTCCCCCTTTGACATGAGTGTCAAAAACACTTGAGTATGCATTAATACCCTTAATCTCATGAGCATAACATATCTCTAACTTGACTTATATATAAAACTTCAAAATTTCAAAATTCCGCAATAACTTGGATACCTCAAAATTTGAAAACTCCTCCTAAGTTAATATATTAGTTTTGTATCCAAAATTCTATACTCCTACTAAGTAAATGTGTCTTATTTGATACTTTGACTTCATGTTGTTTTGCTGAAACTATTTCATATGATATTTCTTGTATTTTGATGCTTGCTCTCCCTTAGCTGATTTTGGCTTTTCTTTGTTCCTCTTATTTCTTACTCTCTTATATCTCCCCTAAAATTCTCTTCTTTATTACTCCCAAAAGTAATATCTCCTCCATTCACTTATTTCATTCTCCCCCTTTGCTTTATCTCTCTCATTAAAATATTTCTCCCTCATACTCTCATTCTCCCCCTTTTCGAAACTTATATCAATGGGCTATACACTTGTTGTGTGTTTTTCCATAAAAGATCTTGAGAGTTGCATTCTAGTTCTCGCATGCTACATCCAATGACTTGATTTGGATAGCTAGCTTGGCAGCAAGGTGGGTAGACCATCTAGTGTAGAAAGATTGGGGTCTTTCTTCATTAGGGTTTCAACATAGCCTAGCTCCTTGTGTAAAATTTCCATATGAGGAGTTAGAGTGGCCTGGATGATAGTCAATTTGGCCCTGATGTTGGCCTCATCTACTGACAATGCAGTAACTGACTCTGGGTTTGAAGCAATGTCCTAAAATGCTTCTCACTCTGAGCTAAATTCATAGGTAGTTTGGCACTTGATGAACTTATTTGACTTTCTAGGCTCAAGATGTGACTTCTAGTTTCTTGGGTGAAGACTATTAGATTACACAATTTAGTGTACAATGAGAAGATATTCTCAAGTACCTTCTTTACATCCTCAACCTTAGTTGCCAATGCAACTTGTGTTAGTGCTATGTCACCTGATATTTTTTCATTGTCTTTGTTTTGAAACTTATTTTCTGACCATTCAAGTAGTTTTGCATTTGTATCTAAGTCAAAATCACTCACCTTTTCCACTATATATGTCAGTTTTTCTATTAGTGGCTTGGTCTCATTTAGAGTCGACAGAATCAATGCATCTAAAAAGATGTCTTTTATATCTTCCAATGCCTACTTCTGCCTATGCTTCCTTCTAAGCATTTCTTGATGCTTCTTCCTTAGTAAAGCTTGTTGGAATATGCCCATCTATTCTATGGTCATTGTATCATAATCATACCTAAGAAAAATTATTTCTTCATCAAGGCTTACATCTCCATATTGGATCACCTCTTCTACCTTTAATGAACTTAGGCTTGACATTGGGATTTGCAATGGGGTTACATCTGTACTCGACTTCTAAAGAGTATGACTTGATGGAGTCCCAGATACTGGTAAGGTTACCAGGGCCTGGATGACTATTTTCTCCTTCAATTGTGGTTTCATCTCACTCTCTTTAGGCTTGCCCTATTCTACCGCAATGACTTGACTTACACCTTGATCTTGTGCTTTAGGTGTAGATAAGACTATCTAACTTATTTCATTGTGTGTTTCTATTGTGGCTTGTGTTTCCACTATACTCTTCTAAATAATATCAACCTTGTCAAATCTATCTTTAGGTTCCTTGACCAAAGGTTTTATGGTAGTGACTTGAAGGATGATAGAAGGTGGTTCTTGTGGATTCACCTTTTCCCTTTCAGTATCAGTCATTGATTTTTGCAATTCATCCACACTTACCGAAATAGGATTATCACAAAGTTTGGCTTGTAGTGTAGATTGATCTAATATCTTCTCAAGATCTTCCTCAGTAAGGGGATTGCTATTCTAAGCCGTGACATCAAAAACATCCTTAGTAGTTATATAAGACAAACCTCCAACATTTTCATACACTTAATAAATATATCAATTCCAAAAAGATCCCACTCAACTGTGGTATCGAGTTACCTATGAAGTCAAAAAATATATCTCCTACATGAAGATCCTCTATGTCTACACACACAACCAAAGTGTCTATACCAAATGAAACTAGGATCTCCAACTCATGAAGATAGAAACCAAACTAGGAACTAATCACGCACTACCATCTTATCAATGTTGCAAGCTCCCACTAAACAATACATCCAAGATATCCATGACATCATGTTGAAAAACCATCCTTTAACCATGAGAATCAACCAAGAGATCAAACCATCAAAGAACTCAAAGTGCACATCATGAGTAAATTCAATCAATGGATCAGTAATTGTGTCTATTGTCATGCCTCTCTTGTTCCATACAACTCTAGTGTTCTTCTCAATCACCTCCTTTAAGTCACTTCTCATTGTCTTAGGCTGATCTAGGGTTGGGTAGCCAGTAACCCTATGAATTATTCTCTTGATGATTTTGATAGGTCCATTATCTAGCCATAATGAACTATCATGTATTCGGCTAAGCACTATCCTAATCCATTTTGTCTTGAACAAATTTAGAAAATCTAGGGCTCGTGTCAATCCCTTATTCTCTATGATTTTTAACTCTTCCTTCAATAGACCATTGTCATAGAGTCTTCCATATGCTTCCCTAATCTCCATATTCCCAATGCTTCTTATCTTATAGTTGTAGCATTTTCTTACATCTTGCAGCATTAACCCATTTGGTGGTATCATCGACAATACACCAGAAGGGTCTTGCTTGTATGCAATATTAGGAATGACCTTGAATATGGGTTACTTGACCTCATTATTCACTAACTAAACATTAAAAAGTTCCTTTTCCTCTACATTATTTGAAATTTATGCCATAATGTAAAACTAGGGTTTACAAAATTTAATATACGTAGCTCAGCTCTTGATAAATACCTTATAAAATCTAATGAGATGGTGATGAATCATTGCTAAAACCTTCTGCACTTTCTTCAGATGGATTTCTAGATCACCTTATACTTTTCTTGCTCTTTCTCAAATTTGAAATGATGAAAAATGAGCTGAAAATTGATAAAATAGCCTTTGAAACTATGCAATTAATGTTGAGTGCTTACATAGTTGTAAGCTCAGCATAAACCAATTTTGGGCTCACTCAGCATCCATTAACATTTCAATCACTCAGAAACTACTACAAGCTCAACATTATCTAGCCACTTTGTTAGCTCGACATCTTCTAGCATTCCACTCATCACACATAGGAAATATTTCATGCTCGACAATAACATGAAAAACTTATAGATTTATCTTGAATTCCTAACAAAATCTTTCATCTTTGTTCATGCTCATGTAATCTTTTCAGTACTAGAATCTTTTGGAACTAATGTATAATATAACCTTTAAATATCAGTCCCACATACCTCTTGATTACCTATTTTGATGAGGTGTGATCACCTGACCCATTCAATGAAGTGATCCCTTCTCTATTTGATGTGTTGCAACCATCTTTATTCTTCCATGTCTTGTATTATAATCCTAGTTATAATGGTTTCCATTGTTCCTTACCTTTGTTTTCCTATTTGATGACCACATGGGTTTGGATTTTCACTCAAAAGCTCTATGTCCATACTTTTGATAGTTGTAGCAATATCCTTCAAATCTTTATGTATGGATGGTCTTGGTTCTACATTCATGTTCCTGATGACCTTGCTTGTTGTACTTATGGTAGTGAGCCATGCTCTTAGGCTTGACATTCTAATTTTTATTCTTGCTCCTACACACATTAGCCGTATGTCCTTTCTCACCACAATTATGACAAGTATGTTTGGAGTTCTTACCTTTGTTGTTCCTTTCTTTAGAACTTTTGGATGACTCTCCTTCGCTTTTGTATCCTAGTCTAGATGTATCATTATTGGATCTAGGGGATCTCAATAATTGCTCAAAGTATTTTATGGCTTCATTTGGTTTGTTGAAACTTTTAGCAAATTCTTTTTCTCTCTTTAGGCCATTCTACAATTGCTCATTTTACAGTTTCAATGAAATTATCTTAATGTCCTTCACATTCAATTCATAGTTGGCATTCATCATTTAACTTAGAGTATCTAATTACATGTTGGAAATCTTGGTTAGTTCTTTTTACTTCTCTTCTAGTCTATTGGCCAAAATTATTTTGTCTTCTTCAATCATTGCTTTGACTTTCATGGCTTTCTTCTTCTATTTAGTCACCTCACATAGTAAGATGGCTTGTGATTCTTGCTCTAACTTGAGATTTTTGATTTCCTTAGCTTGGGCTCTATTCTTTTCCATTTGATTTGCAACTATTGCATCAAATTCATTAGAGTCTCCATCTGCAAATAGCTTGTTAGTGTCCATCTCTCTGTATTGTGTGACATTCTCTACAATAGAAATTTCCTTTCTTCTCTTCAAGGATTTCTTTAGTTCTTCTCTTGCTTCATTTAGTTGATTTAGAATGAGATGTATTTTAATCTCTTGATTCTCAATAGTCTTTCCCAACTTGTAGACTTCCATTTTTAAGATCTTTCCTCAAAGTTGTAAAGCTTCTCTTTTAGAGAACAAGGCTTTGATACCAATTGTTGGAGTTACTATAGGAAAGGTAAACTTCTTTTTTTGGGGGGGTGCGCAGGGTGAATCAATAGTTTAAACTTGGACCCATAAAACATTCACCACAGATCCATCTCATACATTCAATAAGTAAATTGAAATAACATTTAAAGAATATACATCTAAATCATGTAAACATATAAGCAACCACACACATATGACACCAGATATGATTACATAGAAACCCTCCAAGTAAGAAGGTAAAACTGGGGTAGGGATGACACCCACAAATCTTCACCACTCCAGTAATAAAGTGTATCCAATTAAGGTTACAATGTTTTGACCATAAAAAATGATCTACCTTGTGAAAGGTCTACCCTATTAAAGGCTTACAAAGACTGTTAGGTCTCACCTTGTTAGAGGATTTCAACACCCTATTAGATGTATGCCTTACTAAAGGACTTTAACTCACAATTCCATAAACACCCTATTAAAAGATCTTAATATAGCTTGTTAGGACTACTCTGTTAAGAAAATTTGACTAAAATCATGTGTTAGAATGTCTTAGCACTGATCCTATGGTTAGAACTTGATTTCTTGATAACAAATTACCTCTAAAAAATTGTCTTCTTGATCCTTCTTGATCAAATGTCTCTTTGTTGTATCCTTTCCCTTTCTAATATTCTTCTCTAACTAATTTTGCAATCTAACTAATTTTGTAATGTAATCTCACTAACTCCTTAGCCACCATGAATGCTCTATTTTCACATGCAAACTTCTTTCTTCACTCCTTCAACACCTTACACACTCGCTCATAGAGAGTTTAGGGTTTGTCCTCCTTAAGAATACTTTGGTGACTTATGGTTAGTTGTGAATCTATGGCTAAGATTCATCCATTTTGCTACTTAATGCTTCCTTTTTTCTAATTGGCTACATGTAATTGCATAGGGAATCCAACTTGAGATTCATCCTTATCTCAAAAATATCAAAATTCAATCTTAAGTCGGCTAAAAAATGTTTTAAATAGTTGTGTGTGCCATTACAAACAAATTGTCAAATTTGTGTCACTTGGCATGTAAAGTCTCTAATGCTTGGCATATACTAATCTATGTACTATGACTTGACATTTGTATCACTCAACATCCAATGTTTACTCAGCTCTTATGTCACTTGGCATACATTGTCTACTTGACATTTGAGTGACTCAGCACATGAGTGACTTGGCACTCACTGTGGACTAGACCTGGTCTAATATATAGATGTTGTGCTTGGAATGCACTACTTTTTTGGTATGAACTATGTAAATAACTTAAGTGTGTTGACACTCACTTGTCAAAACCAATCTGAGATCAACAATAGTGATCAAACAAGTTGAGCTTTCCTCTCTTGTGATGACTGAGCTAGAACACTTATACACAAATGAAATTACATTATTTGCAAATTTGTGTGATGATATTTCCTCTTATTTCATGTCTATAAGAGATATTATGGATAAGATAGATGTATATTTACAAAAAATATAGGAAACAGTTGAGCATGGATCCCAACTCTAGCTCAATTTACTATTCACAAGTCAAATTCTTACAAGGGAAGCAATCAAAACTTTTATAGGAAGAGTTTTGTATAAGAAATGAGGTAAAAGAAATTCAAGAAAGATTTATACCTCATATGGAAGTCATGCAAAGGCACATCCAAATTGCTAATGATCTTGTAAAGGACCAACACTTATCCATTGCAGACAATACAGTGAATTTGGTGGCCAAGATTGAAGTAGAAAAATAAGTATTGCATGCTCTGAAGGCCAACTAGGACAACATAACATTAATCATTATCTAATTACACCATCCATTTCTCAAGGAATTCAGAATCCTACTAGAATCCTAACTAAATTTTTTTTCAAGTCATTAGTGACAAAAAAAGGGGGAAATGGAATGTGTATGATGCATGATTAAGCAAGTAAGCAAGTTTATGTGTATATGAACATATTGAATCATGTACATATGTTATCAAATTTTGAATTGAAGTTTTGGTATATACTATTTGTAGTAATAAGGAATCAGTTAATTTGATTCCAAGAATGTGAGAAAAATAAATAATTTTGAAAAAGATTTTAAAAATGCAAGTACAATAGTATACATGTGTAGAATGAGCTATGGGTGTGGATTATATTCTTAGGGAGAATACTTATTTTGAAGGTATGGAATGTAAAGTATTGATCATGAATTTTTTTTTTTCACTAATGCCTTAGGGGGATATTTTTGACCCTAAAAGGAAATCTAGTATTGTCACTGAATGCAAAATAGTTAGTCATTTACAAGGCAAAGTTGGTCAATCAACACTACGACCGAGTCATTTTATACAAGTCAAACTATGTTAAGGAGAAGATGTATATAATTAGTTACCTTTGAGAAAACCAAGTGTTGTTTAGTACTCTAGTGATTGCCAATATTTTTTCATGAGGAAACATAAGATGAATGATATAGAGGCTGAGCAAGATAGTAGAAGTTAGGGATAGTTAAGGTTGAGGGATAGCATGAAGAGTCATATTGTGTTGAGTGTTAGTAAGCTATTAGTGCTGAGTAACAAAATTTTGTATAAATGTTTTGAATGGAAAAAAAATTGATGTAAACCATTTTTTTCAAGTTGGAAGCATGTTATAGATATCAAGGATCTAATCAAGGAGATAGTTATGTATTTAATTGAGGTTCATTAATCCCTATGTGAGGTGATCAACCAATTATAAAATTAGAAGGAAAAAGCAAAAAAAAAGATGGACCTAGATCATTGATCATGATCTAGAAGCTTCATCAAAAAACTATTTAAGGAGGGTTTTAGACCTAATTCTTGTTGGTTGTGAGTTATAAGCTTAGATGCAAAGCTGAAGGTGAATTCAATGGAGTTAAGTGTTGAGAAGTCGTAAGGTAACTGAGTAGTGCAAAGAGAAGATATTGAAGATCTATCATAGAGAGGTGATATCATATTGTAAAGAGAAGTTATGTCATAAAAATTTAGAGTTCATACCAAAGATCGAGGTATTGATACGTTTTAACAGGTGTTTCAGTGTATATCTCTTAATAAACTGGTCCTAATAAGCCTATATAAATCTCCTAGCAAAGTGTTCACTTAATTATATAGTTAAAATCCTTTAGTCAAGGTATACTAAATAAGTCATGTAAGCTATTAACAAGGAAATACCCCTCACAGAGTAGATCATTAGAAGTGATCAAACTATGCATCCCTAACGGGCACATTTATTGCTAGAGTAGTGAAGATTTTGTGGGTGTCATCCCCACCACAATTTTACCTTCACCTTGGAGGGATATTGCATTACCAAATTTTTTTAATATGTTGTGAGTTATCTCTTATATTTTTTATTCATTCAAGTAGATATTAGATATGTTATTACATTGTAGTGAATTTTTGATTTGATATAAGGTTAAGTTGAGAGAAGCGTTTATGTTGAAGACATAAAATATGGTTTATGTTTGGAGTTGTTAATTTTTATATATATCCTGATCCACCCCCCTACCTTGCAACATCTCACTTTCCCTATTATATTTCTAATAATATCCTACTATATGTGGGACTAAAATATTTCCCCTAATATAGCTATTTAGGTTCTACATGCATAGTTTTGACACAATCATCACTATTAGTTTTACCACATTACTTACATCACATTTTCCATGGATAGGCCCAATTAGTGAACCTAATCACACCAATCAATAAATGAAATGAGATCTACCAATAGAGTCATTTCCCAATAAACCAGATCAAGACACATGTCATATTATTTATTGTTCTTTTCTATGTCATCACCCAATAGTAATATTTTTAATATTTTTCATTTTTCAACATTTTCATGGTCTTTTGGCCATTACTTGTGCAATCCATTTTGTTTATTAAGATTAATAGCCATATGACCATCATAAATGGACCTTATTATTTTGCTATGATAGTTATTGGACCATCAAATTTAGACTCGTGGTTGTGCTAACACCACTCTTTTTCAAAAATTTGGATCCTTCAACATATGCAATCTTGATTTGGTAGCATGAATTTGAGAAATAAAATTCCAAAAATCCCATAGAACACATGTATGTAATAAACTATCATAGAGAAGAAAAGACAAGAGAAGGTAAGCATTTGACTATGTAAATATGCAAGAATATATTATCAAACAAAAGAATGAGTAAAAATTACAAGAGATCAATCCTTATATAAGGAGGTCGCAAAACTTTGAAGGGAAACCCTAAGAGGTAAATGGAATTTAATAATTAATAACTAATTATTAAGTGAAAACTCATGTGTATAAAGTCAATCTTAAGAAGGGAATAGAGATAATTTAATTCATATAAATAAATTGATTCTTTACTCTAACAACCCCCCTCCCTTAAGATGAGAAACAATGCAATAAAAAGAAAGGAACTACAATGTTGAAAGCATAAATGGGTCCCAATAAAATGGCTTGATGAGGTACTTAAGAAAACCAAATCTCTATAAAATTAAGAAGTGGAGTAAAACACCTAGGAAAAACCATACTCCAAGAAGAGATAAAAGAATGCTAAAATAAAAATGGAAGGAAGGAAGGACTCATCACTAAGACCTCCCAAGGGAAACTTCCTTCACCCTAAGCATATAATGCTGATGAATATACCATGGTGATACAAAAAGTTTAGCAAATATTTTAGAAACCTTCTTTGTAGTGGGAATATACTTCAAGCTAAGAGAGCCATCCTAAACCAAATTCTTGATGAAGTGCATATGAAGCTCAATGTTCTTGGTCTATTGATGCTCAGCTAGGTTGCATGAAATGAGTTTAGCACTCTATTTGTCACAACATAAAAATGTGGAATTATTATGAGAAAAACCAAACTTGGTCATCAAATTTTGAAACCATAAAACCTCCTAACTAGCTGGCACAATTGCATTTTAATTTTCCTCTATAAAGGATATTGTGTGAGCATGCTACTTATTGTAAGACCATGTGATAGTACTAGAATCAAGACAAAAAAACAAAGCCATAAGTAGACATCTAATCATCGATATCACCAACCCAATTTGAGTCTATGTAACTAACAATGTGAGGATCCCTTGATGTATAGTGAATACTATAAGATGTAGTACCTTGAATGTACCTCAAGATACATTTTGAATCTTACCAATTACTCCCATGAGGATCATGTGAGAATCTAGAGACAATTCAACCACAAGGGAAAGATCAAGATATTTTTGGACCAGGTACAACAAACCACCCATAAGTTGATGCCATAACATATAGTACCTCAAAAGTACCTCAAGATACATTTGGTAGCTTATCGATGACTCTCATGAGGATCATGTGAGAATATAGAGATAATTCAACCATATGGGAAAGATTAGGATATTTGTGGTTTAGGTACAACAAACTACCCACACATTGTTTGTATAAAGTGGAATCCTTTGTAGGAGTAGGTAAAGTGGTAGATAAAATATCATTGACTAAAAATGTGTGGGAGCATGCTTAAAATCAAGCATGTTGAATCTCTAAAGTATATCAAGAGTATACTTTCATTAAAATATGGCTATCCCATTTTAAGAATGAGAAATTTGTAGGCTCAAAAAATAGTGAAGAAGTGCAAGGTTAGTCATCTCAAACTACTCTCTTAAAACTTGTTGAACACTTTGATTCATAGAGGGTAATCTACCTATAATAATGAGATCATCAAAATATAGCACAAGTATCAACATATCAGCCCCATGATGCTGAATGTACATTGTAGGATCATAATGATAGCACATGAACTATGATGCAAGAAAGAAGGAATTCATATTCTCATATCAAGCTCGATGGGCTTGTTTGAGACCATATAAATACCTCCTAATTCTTCATACCGAAAAGAGTACTACACAAAACCTTGAGGCTACTCCATTTAGATCTCCTCATGTAGGTATCCATGCAAAAAGGCACTCTTCGCATTCATCTAAAATATTGTCCTTCCTTGACAAGTTGCAAGAGAGACTACAAGGAAAATAGAATTCATCTTGGTGATAGGAGAAAAGGTCTCAGAGTAATCAATACCCTCAACTTGTGAAAACCCATTCACAAAAAGATGTACCTTGTACTTATCAATAGAAACATCTACAAAAAACTTTGTATGATACACCTAGCTACACTAAAACAACTCTCCTCATTTTAGAAGATGAAAAAGATCCCATGTGTGGTTCTTCATCGAAGAGTACTCCTCATTCATATACCTATCCCACTTCGAGTGTCCATAGCCTAGTACCGGCTATCTAAGCACAAGTATGATGAGAATCTAAAAGATCTCCTTCCATAGGTCCATCTATATCAACTATATCACAAGGCCACTTGGGCACTCACTGAACATATTTTGGAGGTGAGGAAGGTGGATCTGCATGCACCCTAAAATGGTTGCCTAGACTATGGGCCCCAATTCTTCAATTTATCATTTTCCTGAATCACTATATCAATTTCTTGAATCAATTTATCAATTTCCTGAATCAATGCATTGCAATATTTTATTGAATCAATTCAAATAATTTTCCTTGATTAAATAAATTGCAATTAATTTAATTATTTCAATATTTCCTAAGGTTTGATCATTTCATCAATAACCTTATTTAATTAAAAGAAAACATCCTTTAAAATAAATAAAATAATCTTATTTAATTAAAAGAAAATCTCTCTTTTAATTAAATAGTTTTATCTTATTTAATTAAAATCTGTCTTTTTATTAAATAATCTTATCTTATTTAATTAAAAGAAAACATCCTTTTAAATAAATAAAATAATCTAATTTAATCAAAAAAAATCTTGTTGGATACAATTGTTCAATTGTTTGTTGTCTTTGATGTTACACAAATGTCATATTAGTTATCAGACATAGTCTACCGAGCTCTGTTGGTCAACAAAGTGATTTATAGAGTCTACTGAGTGTTTCTAGTAGTCACACTGTGAAGACAGTCTCTACCAAGCTCACTTGGGCGCTGAAGGATTTTATGGTAGAAGATAGTTTTTATTGAGCTCACAAGGTCAATGAAGGAAAATCAATTCTTACTGAGTTCACTCGGTCTCACAAGGATTTTGTAGAGTTTGCAATGTTTACTGAGAAAGGTTGGCCAATGAAGGATTTCATTGTTTTGAGAAATAATGTTTAATTATTTCATATAATGATTGTAGCTGACTATTGTGTTATTTATTGGTTAATGTAACTTGTAAATAAGCCGACTTGACAATTTGTAAGGTATAAATAAAAGGTCAAGTTGTGAATTCTAAAGTATGAATGAACGGACATGCAAGTGAGTTGATTGTGTAAGAAGAAGTGTGAGCAAATTTTCAAGGATCAGATATAGTTGAAGAGAAGCAAAGGTGAACTCGATCAGTGAGGATCTATTGAAGTAGAATAGAGATCTATAACAATAAAGATCAGTTGCATCTAATTTAGTTCACTCATTGTTACTTTCTTACAATTGTAGCAGTGATTTTAAATCTCTTAATAGAGTTGGTTTAGTTGCCATTTTTGTAAATCCTCTAACAAGGTGGATAGTTCTACTAAATTGTTCTAAAGTCCTCTAGCAAGGCCACTCCTAGCAGGGTGATTAAATTTTCTAACAAGGTCACACCTAATAGTGTGTTTTTGTAACCTTTAATAAGGTTGGCTCCTAACATGGCTCACTTCAGAAGAGTGAAAATTGGTAGCTAGTTACTTGGTGGTTTTTTCCATATTGGGTTTCCATGTTAAAAATGGTGTCTCTTGTGTTCATGTTATTTCTTTTTGCATGCATGTTAATAATTGTGAATGCTTAAAGATCAGTAATAAGTTGATACATAGTTCATCTACCGAGTTACATCATTTTTGTATGGCTACCGAGTGATAGCAGTAACTATTTATTTAAGACATCTAAGGGATCTATGGATTTTTTTTTGTGGTAACTGATTCAACCCCCCTCTCAGTTACTCCATCTATATTTCCAACAAATCTCTATTTTAATTAAATAGTTTTATTTTATTTAATTAAAATCTTTCTTTTTATTAAATAATCTTATCTTATTTAATTAAAAGAAAACATCCTTTTAAATAAATAAAATAATCTTATTTAATTAAAAGAAAATCTCTCTTTTAATTAAATAGTTTTATCTTATTTAATTAAAATCTTCCTTTTAATTAAATAATCTTATCTTATTTTATTTTAAAAAAATCCCTCTTTTAATTAATTAAATAAATTCCTACTTAAAGCTCTCTTTTTGATGAAAAAAGCAAATAAAATCAAATAAATAAAAGTGGTGGGCTTTTTTCCCCCCCTTACTTGCCTTTTAAGGGATTTATCCCACATTGCTCTTGTGAGAAGCCTCCCACCTCCATAGTTTCTTTTATAAGGAGCTCTCTCATTTTCAATTGGATAGATGTTAGTTGCTATAGTATTGTTATGCTGTAGGTTTGGAGAGCAATTTTGGAGGAGTTTGAACCTTAGAGTTTAGACATTGGAGCTTCATTGAAACTTCTCTCTTCTTGTCTTCTTCTCTCATGCATCCATGCTTCCATCATCATGCTTCATCCTTGCATTTTAATATTAGCTTAGAGTCATATTTTCTTTCATAGATTAATCTTGCATTGTTATTTCCTTTCATTGATTAGATTTCTTGTTGGTCCTTAGATGGTTTTGACATTTGAGTGTCAACACACTCAATCACTTTCTACATTGAAGCTGAGTACACTATGTATGCCGAGCCACATTGTGTCTGCCAAGTCAAATTTTCAATAGGTGCTAAGTGACTTTAGGTGTTGAGCAATATATAAGTGCCTAGTAGTATATAAGTGTCAAGTGATATATAAGTGTTGAGTCACAGTTGATGCCAAGCAAGTCAAAATGCTTCATATGTTGAGTGAGTTAGAATCATATATGTGTTGGGCAAGATAGAGTGTAATAGGTGTCGAGCGATCCAGGATAGTATGTGCCAAGCATCAGTAGTCTAGTATGTGCTGAGTAACATAGAATCAACATATGAGTTTGTGCCCTCACAAACTTAGATGTAAACCATTTTTGGAGCTAACATTGAAGGATTTCGAAGGAGAAAAGGATAAGGAGGAATCTTTTACATCTCCTATGCAATCAACATGTAGCCAATCAAAAAGATGGAGAAAGCATGCAACGAATGAGGAAAATGCAAGAAATGAGTAGGAACTTAAGATTCAATATGGATCATAGATCCATACCTAATCCTAAGTCTTCACAATCTTTAAAAGGAGGTCAAAAACTCAATTAGGTATGAGGAAGAGAGTAGTGTATGGGGATATTATAGAAAATTTAGTGTGAAGGGAGTAAGACTTAGAGGAATAGAGAAACAATTTCATATCTAGTTGTTCAGAACAACACAGGGGACAAGGGACATGATTAGATATCAGATCTCAGAGGATTAAGATTAGAAAGAGAAAATCAAGTACCTGAATCTAGCAATTAAAGATTGCATACTTTCAGGTTCATTGTTCTAATACTTTCTTTCCACTTTATTAGAAGTTGGAAATGCTATATTGATAGGCTAGATTAATAGCTAGGTAGGAGAACCTTTGGAGAAGGTGATTAAAAATCCTATTGTATTAGGTGGGTTTAACATCCTATTGTAAATCCTTTAATAGGGTGACACTTCATGTAAAGCATTTGTAAATCCTCTAACTAGGTCACTATTGATATAGTGTAAAGCCTTTAATAGGGTAGGCCTTTCACAAGGCAAACCATCAGAAGTGGTCAAACATTTATTGCTGCAGTGATTTTTGTGGGTATCATCCCCACCCCAGTTTTACCTTCTTATTCCTGGAGGGTTTCTAAGTTACCAAATCTGGTGTTATGTGTTATTTCATGTGTTTACTTTATGTTCATTTATATCTTTACATGCATGTAGTTTATTTTTTAGTTATTTTATTTAAAGGATTAGAAAAGGTTAAAAATGTGGTACTTTTGATTCACCCCCCTCTCAAAAGTACTCTTCCCATTTTGAACATTCCAACAATTGGTATCAGAGCAAAGGTTCTCACAAGGAGAAGCCTAACAACTTAGAGAAGAGATCTAAAGATGGAAGTTTTCAAACTTGGGAAGATTATAGACAATCAGGTGATTGATGTACACCTAGCTCTACACAAAGTGGAAGAAGCCAGAGAAGAATTGAGAAAATCCTTAAAAAGAAGGAAGGAGATAGCCATAGCTGAAAATGACATATATTGCAAGGAGATTGATACCACACAAGTATTTTCCAATGGAGATTCCAAGGAATTTGATGCAACAATAGCATAACTGATGGAGAAAAATAGAGCAAAAGCTGAAGAAATCAGATTACTCAAGCTTGAACAAGAATCACAAGCCATAATTCTTTGTGAAATGACTGAACAAAAGAAGAGATCCATTGAAGACAAGGCCATGATAGAAGATGACAAGAGAAATCTTACCAATAGACTAGAGGAGAAGAAAATCGAGTTTGAAAAGATCTCAAACATGTAGCTAGATACCTTAAGCCAGATGATGAATGCTCATCATGAGCTAAACATGAAGGACATTGAGATTTCCACCTTTATGATGCAGAATGAACAATTGTAGAATGAATTGAAGAGAGAAAAGGAGACAACATAGAGTTTCAATAAATCAAGTGAAGCCATCAAGTACTTTGAGCAATTGCTGAAATCACCAAGGGCTAGTAATGATACTTTAGGACTTGGTTACACTAGCACTGAACAAGGAGAATCATCCAATATTGCAGAAGAAATGAGCAACAAAGGTAAGAACACTAAACCTACTTGTCATTTCTATGGTAAAAAGGGACATACCTCTAATATATGTAAGAGCAAGAATAGTCATCAGCATGATAAGCCTACTAATGAAAACTTTTGTCACAAGTACAAAAAACAAGGACATTAAGCACATGAGTCTAGAACCAAAACCATGAAGATGCCAAGATTTTAGGGTCACTGCTACAACTGCAAAAATTATGAACATAGAGCATTTGAGTGCAGATCAAAGCCAATTTGGACACCTAATCGGTCTGCAAGAGGAAACAACCATGCACATCGCTACAACTAGGATTACAATAATAGGTATAGCTATCATTATTGTCAGGAGTATGGACACATTCCTGAAAATTGCATAAGGACACATTTTAGAGGGAGTTATAGCAGATGGCTAAGCCAAACTACATGTTTTAGTTGCTTGAAGATTGGACATATCAGTAGGAACTACCCTACAAAGTCAAAAGCACCCAAGGCAGAAGTCAACAAAGAAAAAGAGAAGGTTGATGTTGAACAAATAAGAGGGCAAATGAACAAAACTTGAAAAAAGAAAGGTGGGTGCAACACATCAAATGGAGAGATCACTTCACCTAAGAGGTCAAGTGATCACACTTCATCTAACTAAGCAAAAGAAAGTTGTATGGGATTGATATACAAAGTTAAATCATACATTAGTTCCAAAGAACAAAGGAATATTGCAAGGAAGAAAATTGCATAAGCAAAGATGCTAGGTCAAAATCTAAAGTTTTTTGCCAAAACTATCAAATTATCCTCTAATGTTGAGTAAAGCTTCAATGGATGTTGAGTTTCTAATAGCGACCAAGCTGATAGTTGAAGCCAAGTTAAGTGGAGAACTAGTTGAAGTTGAGTAAATGAAATATAATGGGAGCTGAGTCATGAAAAAACCTTCAAGTGCCGAGTTTAAAACTGTATGCATGAAGAATTTAATGCTAGGTCTTTGATAGGTATAAGGTCAAATTTCTTTCATTTTCATGCCATTCAAATTAAGAGAAAAGATGAGAAGAGTGAAGAAGTGATCAAGCAGTAACCTAGCAGCCATTTGCATGGATTCCAATAGCAATTCAACTTGAACTCATTGATTCAAAGGTATTTATCAAGTGTCAAGCTACATAGAGTTAACGTTTTAATACATTTCAAACACTAGTTCGGTAAAATGGCCTCTAGTTCAAGAAACCCCAAAGAAAAAGAGATTAATAAGATTTAACTAGTTAGCAATAAAGTCAAGCAACCCAAATTTAGGCCAATACCCCAAGTTGCTTACAGAAACAACCTAGCCGATGCATTATCCATCATTCTGCCTAAAGTGGTCATGGTGCAAGATGTGAGAAAATATTACAACTACAAAATTTGTGCCATAGGTGATTTTGAAATATTCTAAGCTTATCATAGATTGTGTGAGAACAAGATTCTGAAAAAGGAATTTGAGATAGTTGAGAAAAAGGGGTTGACTAATGCCCTAGTCTACCTTATAGGATTCAAAACTAAATGGGTTCACATTGTTTTGAGTCAAATTCATGATGGATGTCTATGGCTAGAGATAGGACCCATTAAGATTACTAAGAGAATAGTTCATGGGTTATGGGATTCCCAACCCTAGATTGGCCAAAGACTTTGAGAAGGGATAGAAAGGAGGTAATTGAGAAAAATATAGGAGCCAAATGGAACAATAGGGGAATGACCATTGATACTATAATTGATCCTCTTTTAAATTTTACTGTGAGAATAATATCTCACAAATTTTATCAATCTAGTAGATTAAACAGTATGCCATGTTTAGCAGTTGATGTAGCCTACAAAGAGGTGAAGAAAGATCACACATATGATCTATTAAAGCTCTTGTTGCAACAAATTAATGAAAACCTAGGAGCAATAAGTAGATCAAAGGGTGAACAATGCAAATTTGGCTCAATTCTTATGAGTATATTCTTTTATGTGATGGAAGAATTCTCTTCTATAAGAAAGCTGAATTGGAACCCCAATGAAATTGCTAATACACAAATCAATGAATTCATTGATCAGATGGGATATAACTTTGAAGCTCAGATGATAAGTTATTTTGAAGATTTTAAGAAGTCTATGAAGCAAAGAATGAGAATATCAGTCTCATTAGTAGAGAAACATGTCAATGACATATGCTTCTTGGTTGATATTGATTACACCAATATTCAGGCAGCAATACCAAGAGTAAGATGGCTAAGGCCATTGGGATATGAACTTGATGTAGATGAAACCTTAGTAGCAATCAAAACATTTCTTGTAGAAGAAATAGATAAGGTAGCTCCTCACTTTGGGACATATGATGTTATCAAGTCCAAAGTTGAGATTGAATTGAAAACAACTTTTGTTATTAAGAAGAAAGATAAAATGGTAAGGAAGATAAATAAGACATTTAGAGAAAGCATTGAGGGAGAAGTAGGTGAAGAGGAAGAAGAAGAACAAGTAGAAGGGGATAGTGAAGAAGAAGAAGAGCAAGGGAAAGGCCTAGTAGAGTTGATGCAAACCCTAGGAGAAGACAAGGAGGAAGGTGGCGAGGGAGAAGAAGCTGAGGAAGCATCTACACCTATTGAGCAAAAGAAGAGAAAGGAAAAAACATAGCCTATAGCTTAGCCCAAGCCTAAGAAGGTCACCAAGCCAGCCCAAGCTAAGCTAGCTCTAGCAACAAGGGCCACTACAAGAGAAACCACTCAAAAGGCTAAAGAGACATCAAAAGAGAAGAAGAAAGCTACTGAATAGCTTGTTGAAGAGCCAAAGAAAAAAAGAAGGTATGTGGTACAACCAAATACAAATGATGAAGAGATAATTGAATCAAAAGACTAGCCAATTTAAAGTGGTAAGCCATCCTCCTAAATCCACAATTGACAAACTTTGCAATAAGATTAAAAATGCAGATTTGAATGATTTAAAGTCTCTTAATTTCAATAAGCTCAGTAGGGAAGAGAAACATAAAGTAGAAGAATCTATGTATGCCATGATGGCAAAATTTAAAAGCACACCTCTAGAACTTGAATATACCATGCCCAAGGAACTATATGAGATAATTGAGAATAAGTGGCATTTTTGTCTAAAGATGGAAAGGGAGATAAGAGAATATACCCTAGCTCAAGTAAAGCCTAAGATGACAAAGGCTCAAATAACCAAGGAAAGCAAGAAACATAGTGGCAAGTTTGTATCCAAGTACAGAGCCTTTTGTATCCTTCAAAAAAAGATTGAGGATGTTGTAAATAAATCCACACAATTGTGGAAAATAATATATAAGATAATTGATGATAAGGTAGAGGAAGAAAATAAGGTAGAAACTAATGCCAAAGAGAAGGTAGAGGAAAAGAAAGAAGAAGAGCAAAAAGGAGAATTAGAGGCAAAGGAAATAGAGAAGCAAGAGGAAGAAAGGAAAGAGGAGGCAAAGAAAAGCAAGGAAGAAAACAGAGAGGAAGAGGATAAAGAGAAAGGAGAGGAGGAACCAGCTAAAGGAGGAGACATGGCAACAACTAAACAACAAGAGCATCAAGAGGAATAGAGTGTGCAATAATTGATGCAAGTGTCAAAGTTCTACCAATTACTCATTTATGATGTAGATTAGGTTGAAGAAAAAGAATAATAAGAGCTTGTAATGAATGGTAATGAATGGAGAAAGATACAAGATGTAAAAGTGAAATATTAGGTATAATTAAAATAGTATTTGTATAAAATAAATATGTAATTTACACAAATGCCACCTCCTAGTCCACCTCATACAATCATCACACCTGTAGAAACAATAATCATTAAGGATGTTCTCGAGAAGTCAACTTAGAACATCAATCCCTTTACTATAGAGGATCTCTCCAAGATCTTTTACCAATCCACTTTACATGCATAGTTATGCACAAGCCCTATATTTGTGAGTGTTGATGAACTACAAAAGGTACTAGTAGCACCACAAAAAGTAAAGGTGAAAACACAAGAAACACCTTTCACCTATAAAGCTAATAGCACTAAGATTTTGATGCTTCCACCATCGCCTCCACAAAGTGCAACAAGTGATACTATTCAGATGCTGAGCATAGAGGTAAGGAAGTCAGATGAAAGAGAGGATACCTCAAAAGAAAAGGAGCAGGCTGCCATTTAGACATTGGTAGAACTACCAAAGACTAGCACTCCTTAAATGACCATTTAGAAGCTAAGCACTAAAGCCATTCCTTTTCAATACTCAAATCCAGGCTTGAGTTCAACTAGAGTGGCAAGGGTACTTCATTATGGAGACCCTAAATTAGATGAAGATATTGTGATTCCTTCTTATGATTCCAAGACCATTACAATGGCACAAATGACTGAAATGTAAAACACGTTAGACAAAAGGATGAGGTAGGAAATACCGAGGAATGAGTTCAAACATAAGAAAGTACTTCATGACATTAAGGACATCTTTATGGATACCTTCAGGTTGTAGTCACTAGATGAAACAAAGTGAATAATAGAGAAACTATCAGACATAGGTTACCAGGTGACAAATGAAGACCAGGATACCAATGTCAAACTCATGGAATGGTCAAAAAGAAAATTTCAAGGAAAAGTGAATGAAAAGATATCAAGTGGCATAGAACTTGAACTAGTAGAGTTGGCCAAGAAAATAGATAAGGTCAAAGTTATCCTTGAAAACATTTTTTCATTTTATAAGAAGTTGTGTGATTTTTCTAATTTCACACAAGAAACAATTCAAAGAATAATGAGCTTGGAAAGAAACTTGAAAATCTCTAGCATGAAATTACCTAGATATCCAGCTCAAAGTGAAGCATTTTACACAATCACTTCACACTAAAAGGGAGTTAGTTGTACTTACAATAGAGGAAGCCAATATCAAGGCTAAATTGATGCAAATTCAATCCTCTATATCCCCACATTTAGAAGTCCTCTACAAAGAGCAAGTGTATGCTTAAATAGTTTTAAAGAAAGATCCAAATATTTCTACACTTGATGGACTTGTACACCTTGTTATAGAGACTGCCATCCAACACAAGTCACTTAACATTGCTCTGGAGAATTGGGATGCAGCTCTGAAAACAATGATAGAAGTAAATAGTAATTTTTTGGCTAAGTATGGTATTACTCCTTTGAACCCTTTGACATAAGTGTCAAAAAGGGGGAGAAATGATATAAAAAAAAGGGGAGTAGATATATGTTTTGATGAAGATATAACTAAGGGGGAGAATACTATAAATTTTGATTACCTTCTTTTATGGGGAGAAATAATGTTTTGGGGGAGATATAGATCAGATATAGATCATAGGTACATTAGGTAGATCATCATAGAACTTTGGTTTCAATAATGTCAAGGCACAATAAGCTCAGGGGGGCTTACAAGGTATTTTTGAAATTTTTTTGAAAATTTGAGGATAAGGTACTCATAAGGAAAAATTAGTAATGTTTGATTAAGTGTTTTTGGCACTCATTTCAAATGGGGAGATTGTTGGTTCTTAGATGGTTTTGACATTTGAGTGTCAACACACTTAATCACTTTCTACATTGAAGCCAAGTACACTAAGTATGCCAAGCCACAGTGTGTGTGCTGAGTCAAATTTTCAATAGGTGCCGAGCACTATATAAGTGCTAAGCAGTAAATAAGTGTCAAGTCATAAATAAGTGTCAAGTCACAGTTGATGTTGAGAAAGTCAGAATGTTTCATATGCTGAGTTAGTTAGAATCATATATGTGCTGAGCAAGATAGAGTGTAATAGGTGCCGAGCAATCCAGGATAGTATGTGTCGAGCATAAATAGTCCAGTATGTGCCGAGTGACACATAATCAACATATGAGTTTGTGCCCTCAAAAACTCAAATGTAAGTATTTTGAAGGAAAAAAAGGATAAGGATGAATCTTTTACATTTCCTATGCAATCAACATGCAGCTAATCAAAAAAATGGAGAAGGCATGCAATCAATGAGGAGAATGGAAGAAATGAGTAGGAACTTAAGATTCAATATGGATCATAGATCCATACCTAACCTTAAGCCTTCAAAATCTTTTAAAGGAGGTCAAAAACTCCATTAGGTATGAGGAAGAGAATAATATATGGGGAGATTATATCAAAATTTAGTGTGAAGGGAGTAATACTTAGAGGAATAGAGCAAAAATTTCATATCTAGTTTTTTAGAATAGCACAAGGGACAAGGGACATGATCAGATATTAGATCTTAGAGGATAGAGATTAGAAAGAGCAGATCAAGTACCTAAATCCAAAAATTAAAGATTGCATACTGTTAGGTTCATTGTTCTAATACTTTCCTACCATTGTATTAGAAGTCAGAAATCTTATATTGATAGATTAGCTTAATAGCTAGGTAGGAGAACCTTTGGAGAAGGTGATTAAAAATCCTATTGTATTAGGTGGGTTTAATAGCCTATTGTAAATCCTTTAACATGGTGACACTTCATGTAAAGTGTTTGTAAATCCTCTAACTAGGTCACTATTGATATAGTTTAAAGCCTTTAATAGGGTAGACCATTAGAAGTGGTTAAAAATTTATTGCTGCAGTGATTTTTGTGGGTATCATACCCACCCAAGTTTCACCTTCTTATTCTTGGAGGGTTTCTAGGTTACCAAATTTGGTGTTATGTGTTATTGCATGCGTTTACTTTATGTTCATTTATATGTTTACATGCATGCAATTTAATTTTCAATTATTTGATTTAAAGGATTTAAAAAGGTTAAAAGTGTGGTACTTCTGATTCACACCCACACCCCACCCCCCCACCCCAACCCTCTCAGAAGTACTCTTTCCATTTTCAACATTCCAACATTTCCTTTCTTGCATTGCTTTGTATTGTCATCATTTAGATTAGCTTGCTTCTTCATTTGCATGCATATTTTGATCTTCAAATCTATCTTTTTATGGTGTACTTGCATGGGCACAAACTAGGTCAAACTAAGGCCCTTCATTATAAACCCTTGCACTCCATAAATATAGAGCTATGAGTTACCATTTGAGATCTCATTCTTCAGAAATTTTGGATATAATGACTCATAGAAGTGTGCCAACATTTTAGCACATTTTTTTTGGCACCCACTATGGGGAAACCCACCTTTACATATTGATTTTAGCTATTTTTGGAGCTAACCCCCTTTTACGGATCTATTTGGAGATGAAAAACCCTAAATTTTAAAGATATGATCATATCTCCCAAATGGCTTAGTAGTTTGGTCTGAAATTTTTTTTTCTAGGTTGGAGAAATATTTGAGATGCCTCAGTTAATAATTTAGAAATTTTTGACCTAATTTGTATTTTTTATAAGTTTTTCTTATTTTTTCATGAAAAATGATTTTTGGGTGCAAATTAGCAAATATTTTAGAAAAATCTACATTTTTGGAAAGGCCGGGTTGTTTCTTTGTGTTTTGAGTTTAGAGATAATATGGGAGATCAAACACATGATTTACAAAACTTGTCTATTTTAAAAAAATGGGTGCCTAGGGCACAAATGGAAATATTTTTCTAAATTTCTAACATTTTTCAAAAGGTTTCTATTTTTTAATAGGGGTCTCTTACCTATATTTAGGTTTTTTGGTTTGAATACATGGCATATAGGTCCAATCTTGTTGACTAGGTCAAAAATCAAAATTTTAAAAAAAGACCATTTAATTATTACATTGCATTTAATTTTCACATGGTTCAATGTATGTTGTGAGTTTTCATTTGGGTTATTTTTTTGTTTTGATTAAGTAAAAAATGGGCTTTAAAGGACCCAAAACCTTTTACAAAGTAACCCAAAGTCTAGAGAAAAAAGCATAAAGATACCATCTAAGTCTAAAAGCATAGTTCACTAAAAAATAGGCCTCTAGAAAGAGCATAGAAAATCAGGAAAATAAGAGGCCAACCAAAAATAGAGCTGAAAAGATAGCAAAGGAATAGCAAAAAACTAGCACCCAAACAACTACATAGTCTTTAGCATTTCAACAGCCTGGTCTGCCAAGATATCCATATTCTCTGTAGTGGCCTTCACCTCTTCCATCTTTTTCTTCTCCTCATTCTCTTTAGAGTGAGCTCGGGTGTATTTACTAGGTCCTTGGTTCTCAGCAATAGTAGGGGAATCTTGTCCTTTATCTTGCTCATGCTTACTGAGGAGACTGCTCACATTATCTGCCATATTCTTTAAAGCATTACTATTATTATCAATCATTTTCTTTATCATCTTTTCAATATTATTCACCTTGGCATCCAGGCTTGTCACCTTCTTTAGATTATCACTATTAGCCTTCTCCAACACCCTATTTTTGGCTTCAATATGTGGAATATTTTTCATAAGGTCTTTAACCTCTTCAACATTTCCAATAACCTTTGAAAGCCTATCAATATGTTGACCTAAAGTGCACTCCCCTTTGGCCAGTTTACTAACCTGCTCCACTTCCTTAGCAGTAAGCTAGATTTGTTGTTTTAGATTTCCAACATCCTATAGAATGGTCCCAGGGCTTCCTAAGGGTCCTTTAGTAATGTTAGCCTCACCCTCCTTGTCAAAATCTAGAATTTGCCCTTGATCCTCAAAATCCTCTTTTTCCAGTGCTACCTTCATATGATTCTTGACCCCCTCCTCCTAAGACCTCGTCAATTTTCTCTTCCTCTCCATTTTGTGAGCAAGAATTTCATCATCTGATGGGGTCAAAAACCTGACATCCTTTTGACCCTCAATGTCCAGCTCATTTCCACCACTCTCCTTCTTCTAGGAACCTCTCCTCTTTTCCTCACCCAAGTCACTACCATTGTCAGAGTCACTCACCTCAACTTTCCTCTTCTTCTTTTGAGAGTTGTGCTCAATACCCCCTTTCAAACTCCTATTTCTCCCTTCTACTTCATCCTTAGTATCCTTATCATAACCTTTCTCTAAAATGCTACCCTTTATTTCATGCTCCACCCCCTTCAAACTTCCCCTAGGTTTTTCAACCATTTTGGATTTTAAAACATTCATAATAAGAACCACAAGTTCCTCATGACATACATGTTCCCCATTCAGGTAATTTTAAATTGCTTGAATAGAGAAACATAGTGACTACCTAAAATAAAAGGGGAAATTGATCCTTATACCATGCCTAAAGTGGTTAGCTAGCATAAAGTGGTAACCATAAAGCTTTGTGAATTGACCATCCCGAGTAAGCTATTCCATGATAACAAATAACATGAATCTTCAAGGTCAAGAAATAGAGGTAGGGTTGAAATAAGAGTTAGCAATTTTCACCAATCGATTTTGCTCTTTTTTTGAATTCACAAATTCATCAATAGCCCTATCAAATAGCTTCCTATCCCGATAGAAGTTGATGCCTTCCATATCTAGCCCCATCGCTTCTGCAATCACCTCTTTTGTTACCTCCATTCTCTAATTTCTAAAAAAGATAGAGCTGGCCCTCCATGTTTTAATAAATTGCTATGTACTGACAGGGTTAACACCTTTGAGCCTTTCCATGTAGCTCGTGAAATTCCCACTCATCAATATGACCCATACTTCCTCTTTCTTCTTCCACTCCTTGCAACTCACAGGTTCCATGCTCTTCCTTTTCCCTCCCATTTTCTTCCTTTCAATGTCACTGAAAAGATTTCTTAGAAAAAATCTATGCAGACTGTTAGCAAAATGAATTCCGCAATCAAAGTACAGAATGATATTTCCAACCCATAATCTGTATGTAATAAAGCCTAGAGTTGTAAAAATCATCACTCATCATTTCCCAAGTATAATCAAATCATAACTAGAAATATCTAACATCATCATCATTAAAACATCTCTACCTATACCTCACTTTATCATAATCAATAACTTGGAAACATTCTGTAGGTAAAGGATTATTATAATCCCAAGTAACTTTATGGTCACTTAAACAAGTGATGTTGGCTACTCAATCAACAACATGGTTTGCTTCCCTAAAGTTATGGGTAACAAAACATTTATCAAGAGAATTTATAATGTTAATAGCCTAAAAAATAATATTGTTAATAGTCCATGAAGGCTTAGTAATTTCATTAGGACAACTAATGATATTAAGTGAGTCTCCTTCCACCCAAACCTTCCTCAAATTGAAGTTCTTAGTATGGATAAGACCATGAAGGGTGGCACAAGCTTCAGCCACATGATTAGTTTGAATGCTAATAGGTATAGCCACACATCCCACTTTTTCACCAAAGGAATTCTTGATAACTATGCCACAAATAGCAATACTTGGGTTCCCTTTAGAAGCCCCATCAAAATTTATCTTCTACCAATTCTTTGGTGGGCTATCCAATCTATAATTATCCCTTAGATTAGGGCCTTGCTGGTCTTTACACAAGCTTCTAAGGTTCCAATTTTGGATCACCCTATCTTCCCACTCATTTTGAGGTTGCTGGCCAAAACCATTGGCTTTAATATTTTCTATAATTAAAGCCTTAACTTTATAAAAGACTTGATCAGTAGTACACTCCACATCTCTAAAGATCTTATCATTATGCTCCTTCTATATCCCCCAACAAAGGTAAGGAAGAATCAAATCCCACAGTCTTAAGATCAAGACATTCTTGGAAAGGGGAATCCAACTATTGAAAAACATTTGGATAGTGGTTGTAAAGACCTAGATCATATTCAATAGGTTACACACCTTATCCCAAAGTCTTTTGGTAAAAGAGAAATGCAAAATAATATTCTTGACAAATTCACAATCATTCTTGCACAAAACACATCTATTAGTAATAATGAATCCTTTCTTCACTAAATTGTTAATAGTCAAGATATTATCCTACAAAACAATCCAAAAGAAAATATTGATTTTAGGTGTCATAAATTTTACCCAAGCCTTTGACCAACATGGTTCATAGTCAACAACAAATGAATTAGCATAGGTTAAGGAGATATAGAACATTCCATTGGACTCAAACTTCTAGATCAAATCATCCTTTTTTTTATTCAAAAAGACAATATTCAAACACTTGTTAAGGTTAGCCAAATCGTCATTCACCCTTTTGAGGTCCAACCACATATCATTCTTCCAATAATTCACCACAAAAATACCAATAAGATTCTTACATTGCTCCATGAAGCTATTACATCTTGGATCCACACAAAGTGGGTGATCCAAGATCCAAGTGTCTTCCTAAAAAAGAACTATCCTTCCATTGCCCACCTTCCATCTAACCCCTTTCTTTATTACGAGTTTATATTTCTAAACATTTTTCCAGATCATGGATCCCCCTTGCACCAAATCATTATGAAGGAATTGATTAAAATTATTATTCTCCTTGTTATATTTGTCAACCCAAATGTTCATCCATTCCCCTTCCTCCTTATACCATCTCCATAATAATTTAGCCAATAAGAATTCATTCATAGTTGTAACTCTTTTCAATCCAAGTCCTCCCTTATTAAGGGGCATGAAAAATTTCTCCCAAGCAATTAGAGGTCACCTTTTTTCAATCTCCATTCCTGTCCATAAGAAGAGTTTATGAATTTTTTCAATAGAAAGAGCAAAATTTTGAGGAAATTTGAATATACTCAAAGCATAAAGCAGAACACTCTGAAGGATAGATTTCAAAACAATAATCTTTCTAGCCTAACTAAGAAGGGAACCTTGCTACCTAGCAAGCTTTATGTGAATTTTATCAATCAGTGAACTTCAAAAACTTTTTGAGGGGTCCAGACACAGAGGTAGTCCCAAATAAGAGCTAGGAAGAGAACCAATTTCATAGCCAATGACCCTTATGATTTTATTTTTCCTTATCTCATTGACATTAATGAAATAAATCACACTTTTGTTCCAGTTAATAATTTGTCCTGAGGCTCGCCCATAACTCTACAAATGCATTTCTAACTGAGGCCTCTCCCATCATAATAGAGTCATCAACAAATTGTTGATGAAAGAAAATCATAGCAGTACAAGATGGATTTAGACCCACAAAGTCCCCCATCCTCACCATATTTTCCACAATTTTTCCCAAGCATTTAGCCAAGAGAATAAAGAGAATAGGAGAGATTAGGTCCCCCTATTTGAGACCTCTAGATGCCTTGAAGAAAGGGGTAGGAGATCCATTAACAAGTACTCAAAAAGAGGCAGAAGAAACCAACATAAAGATAAGATCCTTGGATCTCTTATTAAACCCAAATGCTTCAAGACCTCAAAGAAGGAAAGTCTAATCCAATCTATCATATGTTGTAGAAAGGTCCAGCTTAAGAAGAAACCCTTCTTTCTTAGACACCGAAAGAGAGTGAATATTTTCATGACCTGTAATGATGGAATCCAAAATCCATCTACCGGGAACAAACCCATTTTTGCTATCTAGAAATAACAGAAGGAAGAAGAGGAAAAATTCTAAGGGTCAACACTTTAGAAATAACCATATAAAAGGAATTACAAAGGCTAATATGCCAGAACTGATCCAAACTATCCACTCCTAGTTTCTTCAGGATAAGAGCAATGAAGGTACCATTCACTTCTTTGAGAATAATTCTAGATCCAAAGAACTCCTTAACCCCATTAAAGACATCATAATCAATGATATCATAGTACTTCTAACGATCATATTTTGAGATCTAACCCTAGGGTTTACATAAGACATATCTATCTTGTATTGGTTTTCTTGTTGTTTGCTTGGAGTGCTTGCTCAGTTCGTTAGATCAGGGGAATGATATGCACGTGTTGTTTACGATTTGATGTATTCTTATAAATCTCTATAAAATTTGGACTTTGGAATTAAAAGTGAACCTCTAATGTGTTTGGCTTGAGTGTTTACATGTTTTTATAATTCACATTTCAATTGGTGCTCTAAAATTGGACCTAGATTTTCTTTCTTGCATACATGTTTCACATAGTAATTAGGCCCTACAAACACTATTGTGGTAATCTTGAGAGAGTGGGCTTCATTCACTTACCTTCAATGAAAAAATCTTCTTGATGATATATACCCTTATAGGTAGGGAAGTATTTGATATTATTTCTTTCTCTCATGGTTTGTCTTCGACATTTGCTAATACTTTCTCTCTTGAGATTGGTAGTGATTGTTGTTGGCTTTCCAAACCTCAGTGAAGTGATTTCAAATTAGCATGTCAATGAATCTATTTTTTATGTTTGAAGTGAAGAGGCTAGAGGAGTATACTTTATTCCTTTTTGGGCACATTAGAAACTTAAAAGTATTGAATCCAGACTAAGTCAACATGTGGTCTATTTTGTGAGTTCTCCTTGATTAGAGAGGGTTTAACCATAGTGGACACTTCCTTTACTGGGTAAACCACATGAATGGAACCTCAAGCTGTAGTAACCACTTTTCCTATGGTAGCAACACCCACTATATAAATGTCCTTGAGGAAGAAATCTCCATGGGTGTAGTCTTTTGTTGGGCTATTAGATTTACTCAGCACCTCTGATTGATTAAATTCTCGAAATGTGTCAAAACCTTGGCGTGCTATGATTGGATTTTTCTCACTTGAGATTGCAAGAGTTTTAGAGTTGACCATTATTAGGAACCATAGTGAAACCCAAATTTTATTTTCTAGGACTATGTGCATGATTAGAAAACATTTTGGGAACATACACAGTAGTGGTTCTAGGGATTAGATTCATAATAAGACACTATTCTTGCTTATGTACAAGGTTTCTTTGTCCCTTGCCCATTGCGTGTAGATGTTTTCTTGAACTCCCTTAGTGTTGTCTTACATGTTAGATTTTTGACAAAATCTATTGATGCATCTAGTTGGTCGTTTAAAATGAACAAGAAAATTAAGTTCTCAAGTTAAAACCTTTCTCAATTTGTTATTCTATCATTTCTAGTCCTCCTTAGTTGATCTAGCTTAGATTAGGTCACTTAACCCACTATTGAAAGCTTGCTTACACCTTGGATTATAGTGTTTTGAAGTCTTGAATTAGTAATCTTTAATTTTACAAGTGACCTTGCTTGGAGTTGGTGAGTTAGAAACTATCCTTGTTGAGAAGGTAAACCTTTGGATTCTTCAATAACACATTCAGAGAGTCTTAATAATCTCTTATCCATTCACTTCCATTCAAATTCAATTTCAATTAATTATAATTTGGGTAAAGCATCCTCCTAATCCATATGTGCTAGGGTATTCACTCAAAGTAGTGGGCACCTCTGTGGCAGTGTTGGTTTATGTCTAATGCCAAAATTCTATCTTATCATATCTTTTTTGGACAAGTGAGTGCTTTTACTATCCTAATTTGATACTAACATTTCTTAGGGTTTTCCTATCAAGTAGTACCTTTTTCTTTCATGCTAGTTACAACAAGATATCAAATAGATCAAGGAAAGAAACCTCAAGTAGTCTTTAACCAATTACCCTTAGTTCAAACTTGCCAAAGATGTAAGGGAAAATAACCTGTATTTGATCAATCACCTAACAATAACTTAGAAGTTTGGTTTTATCTCCAAAGTAACCTTAGTGAATTGAGTACACCCTTAGTACCTTCTCTCTTAGATATGGATATGAGTTAGACAATGACTTGATAAGAAAGGGAAGAAATGAATGAATGCCTTGATGACTTATTTGAAAAACATCTAGATAATTTTTTGTTTGGTAGTTCCTCTCATAAAAAATGACCAGTTTCACCCCTTATCACAACTAGATATTTGGATGCACACCAAAGGGTTGAAAGAGATAAGAGAGAAGCCTATCAAGAAGAACCATCACAACATAAAAACCAAGATGATGAACCTCATGGAACTCATGTGAATGCAACATATACTAAGAACTTGTTTAGATATTCAAGACCAAGTTCATCACTCAAGGCACCTTCAAGATACATGAATGACAGACTTAAGACACTTGAGTATGGAAAGAAAGCCTTCCTAGAGGAACAAGCGATGAAGGTAGAGAAATTTAAACATATCAAAGAAGAAAGACAAGATTTTTTATAAATAGAAAGGAAACATTTCTAGGAGGAACAAGATAGACTCTTTGCTCAACAACTTAATGGTCAATTTAACAACATGTGTATTGGTAGTGGAAACAAATATCTTCCATTCACCCCTCCTAAGACTCCATCAAGTGGAAGACATTCAAGAACACATTCATGATCTCCTAGCCCTAAAGGAAGAGGGGCTTCAGGACATGATCATTATGGGAGACCAACACCTCCTAGGATTTCAAGAAAACCTTCACAACGTGCTCATCATGGTTCACAATATGGAGGAGGTAGTTCAAATTTTGACCATGACTCTCAAGGTTTCATGAGAATGCAATGAAATTCTTCTTTCCAAGAGTGTGTGGAGAAGTATATATATCAAAACAAAGATATATTCCTAAAGAATTTTATTGATAAGGGTGCTAAATTTCCCTACAACTATGATGTAGACAAAGAATTAGGAGGTAAGATCCATCTTTGGAAGAATAGTTTAATAAAGTGAAAAGTACAATGGAGAAGTTCATGGAACCTAAGAGTTCCTTCTCACTCAATTCAATTTGTTGTAACCCTTTTGATAAGAGTGTTGATATGAAAGACTTTCTTAGAAAGGTTGAGATCCCCCAATATGACAAGTATGATGGAAATTAGGATCCAAGTGATCATGTGTGTCAATTTTATACCATGACCTTTTAATTTTATCATGAACACTCATACTTTATGAGATTTTTTCCAAGGAGTCTTAAGGGTCAAGCAATCAAATTGTTCACCAACATAACTTCTCCTGTTAAGACTTTCAAACAACTTTCTCAAAGATTTGTTCAACACTTTGCATACAACCTTTCAAGATCTGTCACCTTGTTGGACTTGTGTAACATAAAAAAAAACTCAAGGAGAATCCTTTTTCACTTTCTTGCAAAGATAGAGATGACAATGCTCTCGCTAATCTAGGAATATCCCTTAAAAAGGGAAGATTGAAATCATTATTAGCAAATTGATTCCTAAAATGTGATATGAACTTAAGAAGATGGTTTTTGAGTCTTTTGACATAATGGTTGAAACAAAATTTAGAATTGAGGATGTTTTGAAAGAACAAGGAATTTTGGCCAAACATGGAAATGATAACAACAATGGCCAAAGTAACAACAACAAAGATAAAGGAAAGAGTTCATATTGGAAGATAAATAAAGAAGTGATCAATGATTGAGTTGTGGATTCCTCCAAATATAATGATCAAGGTGTCCTTGATTTGGTTAGTGCTAATTAACAAGGAAGTAAGCCAAGATACCAAGATAGGCCAAAGGGAGAAAGATGAGATTTTTAAACATTTGGTGAATTGTATGATAAGATATTGATAAAGCTTATTGCTTGAACTTGGTGCATCCTTTTGATACCAAAAAGTTTTGTATACTTGAGGTTAAACCATGGTGGTGGGATGGGAAAGCCTATTGCAAGTTTTACAATGACACTAGACATAATGTTAAAAAAATTGGGAAACTCTAACATATCATTCAGAATCTTATTGAGAATGGTAAGCTTCAAGTGGATGGATTGAATGCTAATTTTGATCACAAGGCCTTCAAAGAACCTTTTCCCAAGAATGATAAGGGGGAAACCTCTAAACCTAACAATGGAAAAGTTGAGATCAATTACACCTATGTGAATGCAAAGAATGTTGTCAACATGCTTGAAATAGTAGAACAAAATGTCAACATGATGATAAATAAAGATCCTCACGGTTATAATCTATACATGGACTCTCCTCCTATATTCGATGAAAAAGCTATCTTGCTGCTAAGAGCTCCTCACTCTAGAGTGTTATCTGAAAGCCTCAATGCTGTCACATGAAGTCAAGGTCGCCTTGTCATTAGAGGACCCAATTCAAGTCAACCAAGTAAGCAAAAGCAAGTGACATTTAGTAATGTTACCTCAAAACCAATAGTCAGTCCTCAATCAAACTATATTCTTTTTGATCAGTTACAAAGAACTTAAGCTCAAATTTTGATCTTTGAGCTCTTAGAGTTGTTTTCGAGACATAAGCAAGCCTTGAGGATGCTTTATGCACAATGAATGTTCCAAACAATTTGGATATTGATCAATTCTAGAATATGGTTAATCATATCACTAGCCCTCATTACCTAACCTTTTCAAAGGAATATGATAAATCTTTGAGCCACCCACATAATCTTCCTCTCCATATTTAAGTCATGATTCACAAAACCCATGTTAGGCATGTGTTGATAGATGGGGTGCTAGGCTTAATATTTTTTCTCTGAGTCTTTTAAAGATGTTGGGTTATTCTGAACAAGTCATAGATACCTGAAGAAAGATCACTACCAAAGCCTATGATGAGGAAGAAAGAAGTTCAAAGGGGTTGGTTGTCCTTCCTATTAGGATTGACCCTATTGAGAAAGATATTTTATTTCAAATAGTTGATGTTGGTCCCTTTGCATACAATATATTACTCAGTAGACCATGGATTCATGATATGCATGTAGCGCCATCTACCTATTATTAGTGTGTTAAGTTCCCTTACAACAAAATAAAGATTTTTATATCTAGGGATAATAATTTATCTATCAACTCAATTTCAGTGAGTACTCATATTACCCTCAATAGAGAAGTAGATGATTTTGATGTAGCTTTAGTTGAATGTAGAGACTAGTTCAAAACAATAGACCTTGGCATGGGAGGGTACCAACTCAACTTCCTTGCAACATTAGCAATTTCTCATAGGTCTTATGCAAAAGATTCACAAGAAATGAGACCTTCCTCTTCAACTATGGAATTATTTGACACATTTTTATAGTGATCAATGCCTATTCAAGATGAGAAAGAGGATGTAGCTATTAGAGATTGGATTTATAAAGAGGAGAAATATGTGTGCAATGAGAACTTCTCTCCCTTTCCTAAGGCCTATGGAAGAGGGTATAATTTTGTCAAACATATGGGCTATCATGGACATGGCCCTCTAAGTCATAGGTTGGATGCTAGAGTTGAACCCCTTGATCTTGTTCTTTTTGGATGCAAGTATAAGGAGGGGGTTGGCCTAGAATTTGCAAATCATAATAAGAACACTACTCCTATTCTTGAGAATTTTGATAGTGAAGATGAAGAAAAATATGTACCTAATTTGGAAAATCAGCAAGATATGTGTGAAGATTTGGTTCCTTCCACTTGTCTCCTTTGGGAAAATTTAGATACTATAGTCACTCACGAGACAGTTGCAATTGTGGAACAAAATGAATCAAGTTCAAATAGTTTAATAGAAAGAGAATGTGTTACCCTTGATGAAAGTCAAGCTTCCACATCAAGGAATCCCAAGACTTCATGGTGTAAGCACCCTAGTAGAAGTTCAAAAATGAGGTCACATAAGGATGAATTGGATTCCTTCTTGGAGCCTTCCATAGTTGACATTTATGTTGATGTCATCCACTCTTATAGTTCTCAATCCAAGGTAGCTAACGAGTCACATGTAGGATTAGAGGATTTGAACTCACATGTTTCCTTAGTGAATGATTCTTTTCTTGTTAGGACGAATATTGATTTGGGTAGCTATTCAAGTATTTACTGGGTAAGGATGCCCTCATAGGTAGACTTGCTAAATGGATGATGATCCTTCCAAAGTTTGACATTGAGTACATTGAGCTTAAAATGATAAAAGGACAAGACATAGTAGATCAATTGGTTGATTTCCTAATACAAGATA